>JBBPRR010000768.1:0-16754 GCA_038093115.1 Hortiboletus flavorubellus | reverse complement strand
GGCTTCGCGGTGTTCAAAGTTCCGATTTACCCCCCTGGGCTCGTCATCGACGTCGTCTCGGCTCATGCATATTGCCACTGCAGAACATGTTAATGTCACTCCTGAGGTCGTAGCGACACTTATAGATACTTCCAACGGTGACCTTCGTCGATCAATAACATACCTACAGTCAGCTTCTCGACTATCTGCATCGACGACGCCCCCAATGCCAATCACCCCGAGAGATATTGAGGAAATCGCCGGAGTGGTCCCAAATGCAATTGTGAACGACTTTGCGCGGACCCTTGGAATCGACGTCGAGGACGATATGCAAATGGGTGATGTCCCAGCAGATCCCAAGCGGGAAACTTTCGACGCTATCCGGAAAAGGGTTAGATCTGTGATGCGGGAAGGCTATTCTGCTTCGCAACTACTCGCGCAGGTTAGTAGAGCGGCCGTGTCACCCTGTATGTTCTCACGAGCGCACTAGTTGCATGACAAGATAATTATCCATCAAACATTACCCGCTCGACAGAAGGCCAAGTGTGTAATAGCAATCGCCGAAGCCGATAAAGCTCTCTGTGATGGCGCAGATGAAGAACTGTGGACCCTCGAAGTTGCCCTGCAGATTCACAAGGCTTTGGCAGCATAACTATGTCGCTCGTTGGCCTGGGGGTCGGCCCCAGCATCATTCCACCAGCACTACTTTAATCCAAACGCAGTATAGAGTATACAATGAAAACATGGCTGATTCAGGTGTGTTATGCATGCAAAACCAAATGGGGTAAACAGACGAGACGACAATCGAACAACGCTGCTCTATTCTGCGTATCATATATCCTCTCACCGAATACCTGAGGTTGCCTTTTGAAGAGCTCGCTTAATGCCAAGCTGTGCCTTCCTGAGCTCATCTGCTGAGGATTCCTCGATCTCTAACTTCTCCAGCGCACGAGCAAGCTCAGCTTCAACTTGCTGCTTGGCTCCACGCTTGAGTTTCATACCAATCTCCGGCGACGTAATGGTACCCTCGACCTGGTGAATGTACGCCTCCAGGTCAGATTTCGCTTCATGGCGTGAGGAGAATTCCTTGTCAGCTTGCTTGAATTGCTCAGCGTCCTTGATCATCTGGTCAATCTCAGCACCAGACAAACGGCCAACCGAGTTGGTGATACCTAGAAGAGGCTAAGTACACGACATATGCATCAATCACGTACGTACTAATGGATGCTTTGCGACCGGATGCACGGTCCTGAGCCGATACCTTCAACAGACCATTTGCATCAACCTCAAAAGTAGTCACTAGCTCAGCTTGACCGCGAGGCATAGGAGGAATGCCGGTGAGCTCGAATTCACCGAGCAAGCGGTTGTCACGGCACTGGGTACGCTCACCCTCATAGCTGATCAGAAGTATCAGTATTCGGGATTCATAGATCCCAAAGAACAAAGGCTTACACTGGGAAGGTGACAGTGGTTTGGTTGTCCTCAACGGTGGTGAACGTTCTCGACTTGTTGGTGGGAATGGGGGTATTCCGAGGAACGACAACTCCGAAAACGTCACCTTGCATAGCGACACCGAGCGATAGGGGTGCGACGTCGAGCAAAAGGAGATCAGCTGTTTTCTCAGAGGTCTGACCAGTGAGCACAGCAGCCTGGACAGCGGCACCATAGGCCACGGCCTCGTCAGGGTTGATCGACTTGTTCAACTGACGACCACCAAAATATTCGGACACGAGGGACTGAATTTTTGGGATACGAGTTGAGCCACCGACGAGAACAATATCGTCAACCTTTTCGCGTGGAATCTTGGAATCTTTGAGGACTTTCTCAACGGGTTCAAGGGTCGATTTGAATAGGACTGAATTGATTTCCTCGAAGCGAGCACGGGTAATGTTTGCCGAGAAGTCTTCGCCCTTTCAGATCATCATGAGAAGTGATACGGTGAGCGTGCTTGCGACAGACCTGATACAGGGAGTCTACTTCAACAGTTGTTTGAGTAACACTTGATAGAGTACGCTTGGCACGCTCGCAAGCACTTCTCAGCCGTCGGAGAGCACGGGGATCCTCGGATATATCGTGCTTAGTCTTGCGTTTGAACTCGTTTTTGAAATGATCCAGGAGTGCATTATCGAAGTCCTCACCACCCAAGTGGGTGTCACCAGCCGTAGCCTTCACGGCGAAAACACCACCACTAATGTTAAGGAGAGAGACATCGAAGGTTCCACCACCAAGATCGAAAATCAATACGTTCTTCTCCGCTTTTGATTGGCGATCGAGACCATAAGCAATAGCTGCCGCAGTAGGCTCATTGATGATGCGAAGGACGTCAAGACCAGCGATCGCGCCGGCATCCTTGGTAGCCAACCGCTGAGAATCGTTGAAGTAGGCCGGCACGCTGTAAAGGTAGGTTGGAAAAATACATGCGATCGCATAGTTAACTCACGTAACAACAGCCTTTTTAACTGTCTTGCCAAGTTTGGCCTCTGAGATCTCCTTCATTTTGGTCAGGACCATTGACGAAATCTCCTGAGGCGTGAAAGTTTTTTCATCCCCCAGGTAGTTGACCTTGATCAAAGGGGAACCCTCTTTCTCGACAACCTCAAATGGCCAGTGAGCCATATCCTAGAAATCGATGGATTTGTAAACTACCACGAAACGCAGCGAACTCGATTACCTTCTTCACATCAGGATCACTGGGGAGGTGGGTCAGAACTCGTGCAATATTCCATTGCTTGAGTGACTCACTCGAAACGGCGACCAATCAGACGCTTGGCATCGAAGACGGTATTGCGAGGGTTCATGGCAGCCTGATTCTTGGCAGCATCACCAATCAGACGCTCCTCGGATGAAAAGGCGACATATGACGGTGTAGTCCTGTTGCCCTCTATGACCAGGAGTTGGTACCATGGCAAGTACACAGAGTTGAATGCTCACGATCATTGGCAATGATTTCGACCCGATCGTTTTGCCAGACACCAACACATCTGAAGAGATATGAGTGCCAACAACGATGATCAAGAGCACGACACATACGAGTAGGTTGTGCCGAGATCGATACCAACGGCGCCGTCAAAGTTGTCGTCTTCCATTTTTTGATTTTTGGTTTTTTGGAGGGGGAAGGTGTCGTGGTGGAGGGCAGGAAGAACGAAGCCTGCAATGAAAAAAATCGATAGCGCTGAGGTAAGCTTGGTGGTCGAAAAATTGCACTGCCACAGGTCCGTACCTTCCTGACCATGGCGTTGAGACCGTCGCTCACGGCGACAAAATGCCTACCGAGACTCGTCAGGACGATGTATACCGCTCCTGGGGGTGAAATGACCTTGCGCTCTCAGGGTGATTGGCGACTCATGCAGGAGAACAGAGCCCGGTTCAAGCTTCTCTGTGCGCACATTTCTTCTGCCGCTCGCTGCTGAGGCTTAGCTATCACTGCAGTCGACTTGTTCAGCGAGCATGGCTCGACCCAGACTCGTGAAAATACCTACCAGCCCCACCATGCATATACCCGCGCGGTTGGTCCTTCCCAAGCCACCGTATCCGCACTCATCGCCGCTGGCGCGCATCTCGGTCACACAAGATCACTCATGAACCCAAACTTCTTGCCATACGCCTTTGGAGTCCGTGCTGGCCTCACCATCATTGACCTAGATCAGACTGTCCCCCTTCTACGACGAGCAGCTAGCGTCGTCAGAGCAGTCACCCAGCGTGGTGGCACCATACTTTTTGTCGGCACTCGTCCGGACCTCCGAGATATTGTCCGTAACGCAGCGAGCAAGCTAGAAGAACAAGGTTATCACATCGGGGAGCGGTGGCTGCCTGGAATCCTTACGAACAGGAGGCAGCTCTTCCCATCCGGAATTCAGAAGTA
Source organism: Hortiboletus flavorubellus (assembly GCA_038093115.1). Taxonomy (NCBI): domain Eukaryota; kingdom Fungi; phylum Basidiomycota; class Agaricomycetes; order Boletales; family Boletaceae; genus Hortiboletus; species Hortiboletus flavorubellus. The sequence continues at coordinate 12,913 of JBBPRR010000768.1, read as the reverse complement.
TCTCACCACCCCTGACCTTGTCGTCTTCCTCAATCCAATGGCTAATATGAACGCGATACGCGAGTGTGCTATACAGCACATTCCAACTGTTGGCATCGTGGACTCCAACGTCGATCCCCGTATTGTTATGTACCCCATTCCGGCCAACGATGAAAGCACACGCGCTGCTCAATTAATATCCGGAGTTCTTAGTATCGCCGGGAGGGAAGGTATCCTTGCCCAGCAGGAGGAAGAGAAGGAGTCGGAGCGTCAAAGAGACCGGATGATGATCTTGGAAAAGCTCTCAAGTCCAGAGGCATGAATGTGACTATCCAACATCTCTACCTAAATCCCGCCTGTTCTGCTTGCGTATCGAACCAATACCCTGAGCTACTCCTCAGCATGTATGTACGCAAACAAAACATTCTCGAACTTACGTTCTGCTTCCACTAGAGCCCTGACATTTCCACCCAGTTTGTTGATGGTTTCGATGTACTCGTCTTCCTCCACACTATCAAACACGATGCCACCCCCAGCCTGGAGATACGCAGTGCCATTTTTAAATGTCATCGTCCGAATAGCAATGCAAGTGTCCATGGCATCATCTGCAAAATCAAATCGACCCACAGCTCCGGCATAGATACCACGCTTTTCCTGTTCCAAACTTGATATAATCTCGATCGCCTTAATCTTGGGTGCGCCAGAAACGGTGCCTGCAGGGAAAATAGAGCGAAAAGCGTCGAACCTGTGGTGATTTTTTTGCAGGTTCCGTTACCATTTTCCTCGTTGCACATTACTCGCTCACCTGGTCAGGCCGTCTCGCAATATCCCCGACACTTGTGAAGTCAAGTGAATAACGTGACTGAACTTTTGAACCTGCATAAGGTGGTCGACCTGAACAGTCTCTGGCTTGCATACACGATTGACATCGTTTCGTGCAAGATCAACAAGCATGATATGCTCTGCTCTGTCTTTCTCTGATGCAGTCAATTGTTGTGCCAGTAACATGTCCTCTACACTGCCATGAATTCAAACGTGACCAAAGGAGGGTTAACAGGACGAACCTTCCGATGTTTGGCCTCTTTTCGTGGTACCTGCAATAGCATGATTGTATACCTTGTTGGCCTCCACTTTACAGAGTGTCTCCGGGCTAGCGCCAACGATCTGCAGGTCTCCACAATCCACGTAAAACATGTACGGGCTCGGGTTCACCTGGCGGAGGTGCCGGTACGCGTTGAAGGGATGAAGGTCTGTGGGCCGTGCAAGTCTTTGCGACGGGACAGCCTGGATGATGTCACCCGCAACGATGTGTTCTTTCAGTCGGGTTACAAAACCTTCGTAACCTTCTTTGCCCACATTTGAGACAGCTTCGTTTCCAAGTTGGATGGAAGCTTGAGGGACTTCTGGGACAATAGGAGAAGAAAGAGCCTTGGCAAGTCGTCGCACTTTGGACTGTGCGGTTTGATACACAAAGGACAGATTTGCTGTCCCTGCATCCCTCGGATAGAATACGTGCGAGACGATCTTGATTGTTTGGAATAGATGGTCAAATACGAGCAGCGTGTCCGCCATCATGAACATGGCTTCTGGGATACCCAGGGGGTCATGCAGTCCCCGGGCAGTTTTTGGCTCGAAATATTGGATGCAGTCATACGAAACATAGCCAATAGCACCACCGCTGAAGGTCGCGATCTCGGGGATTTTGATGTACTGGTATGCTGAAAGCTCTTTCTGGAGAGCCACCATAGGATCCCCTGTTATTTCTTCGTTGGGACCAGTCTTGATCACCTTGATTGGATCTGCAGGAGGTCGAGTCTGTCTCTCCATGCAGTCAGAGAGATGCCACGCACCTGCTCCAATGAAACTGTATCTGGCAATGTTCTCTCCTGCGATCACAGACTCGAGCAGAAAGCTGTATTTGGAATCTTTCGCAATACGGAGATATGCCATGCATGGCGTGATGAGATCTGCAGGAAGCTGGATGAAGATTGGTATACAGTTTCCTCGTTTCTCCCGAATAATGAGCTGCTCCACTACCGCGAGCGGCGGATATGCATTCAACTTCTAGATGAACGGACGATGGAGTCGACAACAGTGCCAGTGCGATGCCTACAGCAACTCACCTGCGGATCCATCGACGCGGAAGAAAGCGATCTACTGAGTATTGGGTATGATTCTTCGGATGCAGGCTGGCGACGTCGCTTATGTAGGAGACAAATATATCACTTTGGGGGTGAATGGTTCAAGGCCCTTCTACCTCCACTGAGGACGGTACATGGTGAAACCCGAACCAGACGCATGGGTAAACACCGTGAAGATCTCCCACTGTCATCGTATTGCTGCATCACATCTCGATCGCAGCAGCAGTTTTACGCGTTATAGCACCCCGGCAACGTAAGACTGAAGCACGGGAGTCCAGTTTCCCGTCTACCATTGATTTAAGTTACCAAGTCCTGTGTTCACGGATCCCGGGTCCTTTCGCAATCCGGTGATGATCACGCCAAGGTTCTCGTGCGACCAAACCGACGACACTGTCATCGTGTCACTATATTGCCCCTCGGTCCGGGTAAGCTTTAAATGTTGCCATCGCAGTGTTGCCACATAACCATGTCTTGTACCCAGGCATCCGACGCCGAAATAAATGTCGACGATACATTGCTGACTGTCTACGTTAACCCTTATTTCCTTCGCCTGCACTTCCCTCATGCGGTGGTGGAAGATGACGATTCGACGGCACTTTATGATCCAAGTACTGGGTACTTGACCATCGCTTTGACCAAGGTTGTCAAAGGACAGACATTCGCGGACCTGGATTTACTTGCCAAGTTGTTGACCCCTCGATCGTCACGGATTCCGCCTGCGCCGTCAATAGAGGTCCTCGAGTCCTCGCCAGGAGAAGACGCCGTTACCGAACTGTCCCGCCAAACAACACGGTTGACGCTGGAGGACAAAGACGAATTCCGGAAAGGTGGCAAAGACTAGCTGAATGATCCAAGTTTCGACTGACTGCTCTTATATAGCTGCAGAAAACGACTGGGAGGTGCCTCAGACAGTTCCAGAGGCGGAAGGAGGAGCAGGGCTCCATCCATCCAAGAGATACTATGGCTTTCTGAACAAGTATACCGGCTATTTCGTGCATGTTGCTCACACCGAAAACGAAATTAACGAGTTGGGTCACAATGCAGAAAGTTGTGATCTTGATGATAGACGGAACCTCCGAATCACACACGAAAATGCAAAATGGGATGAAGAACATTACATGTTCGTTGATTCACATTGTCTGAACACGAAACCAAATTCTACAGTTATATAGGGCGGATTACGCCGACGACGGGTATATTCAAGAGCTTATCGCTTGGGAAGACCCCGCGCACGGCTCGGAAGTCGTGTACACGGAACATGAGAAATTGGAAATGCTTCGTCTTGCGCCCAGGGAGTGTAGGCTATGCTTTCATGAACCGATGGTCGAGTGAATGATAATTTGCTCAGATATAATAGATGGGATCCAAGAACGGAACCTCTACTTGACATTAGTCACTCTCCTCTTTGCTTATGCCTACGATAAACGAACTACGCTGCACGACCCAACACCAGAGAGCGCCTGGACAATTTGTTCATTGGTGCCAGTGTTCTCGGCGCTCGATCCACCTCCATATGCATCCGTGCCTTCAAACATCACAGAAGCCTCCCAGCCACTATTCACTGATCCAGAGCTGATCTCGACCTTGGCGGCCTCATACAGGCGTAGCCTTTCCTTTCCTTTGTATCGTTCGTTTCAGCTATCGGAGGCGTGCCAAAGTGATGTCGCTTCCTACATGGCACAAGGTAAAAGAATGATAACAAGATCCTTATTAGAGACGAAACGTATATTGGATCACCACGAAGTCTATTATGTTTACAGCCGGATCTGGCTGGATGATTTTTGCGTGTGGATTCAGACTTGTGCCAGGTCAGCATGATCCACTTCACGCTGTGTCTCCAGTCATGACGGAGTTCTAGTGACGATGCCCTTCGAGAACTAGCGGGAAAGCTGACCACATTACGGGTACCGAAATACACGATTGGATGGGAACTTGAGCAGCTAGAAGAAGCGACGCGGTCCGCGGTCTGTAGGATTAGTGACAGTGACGACGAATCGACGGAGTGATGTTGGGACGCCTGGAAGAAATGTTGATGCGAAACGATGTATCTTCGGCGCTGTTCGCTTCTGAATCCCAACGGTTGGTATCGCACACTCATTGACACCGAATGCGAACACATCGGAATCGATAAGCTGGCACCTGGCACTAGGGCCGCGGTTTTTCACTCGGTGTCATCTACAGCATTTTTGGGACCGCCGGTTTGAGTGCTGTGCTACTGTGTACATAATGAGTGTCGGAAACAACTGTCATCCGAGTCTTTCAATAGTCGGGTGACTGGGTCTCATGTGTCCGACCATGCGTCCATCAAGAAGCTTCCTAGTGCTGCGAATCGCAGCTCGCGCGACATGGGACGACGCCTAAAGCGAACACGTTCTTGACTGCGGAGTCGAGGCTGACTTGGGAATTTCTCCGCCGATGCCCCGGGAGCAACCATTAACCAGCCGGTCGCAAATCATGTTATTATTACACGTACGTTCTCGGTTGTGCCACTAGTCTGGTCGCGAGGCAGCATGCTGGTGCATGCAACCGAAGTCATCACACTAAAGCACTCTAAAATTATAACTCGTGTGTTGGACCGTCTCAATCGTGTTCTGCCAAGCTGCCGCCAAGTTATGTGTCAGAGCCGCGGCCCCGTTATAGCCTAAACGAGTCAAAAACCTCGGTTGCAAAATGGTCTGCCTGTCACGTCTTACTATATATCTACTCATCAAATCTGACGAATCTATGTCATGTTCTGCTGGGGGTAATTGCATGGCATCTGACATTATCCTCAGTCCTCTGCTGTTCTCACATGCTCGTGTGCTGGGAGGACATCGAAACCACTCTGGCCGAGGTCCGCAGGTAGACTCGCAGACTCTTCTAGGGTGGGGCTAGCGAGAAGTGTTTCCGTATCTTCCGCTCCAGTCGTCGGCGCGAACAAGGTGGGCGGAGGGCGGAGGAAAGAGGGAGGATGGACCAAGTTGTTGAACAAGAACTACAAGTTTGTGGTGAGCAGTAGCATGGTGGCGACAGGTCACAAACGCACCGTTCCGTAACTGGGGAGGAAGACAGTGAGCGCACTAGGATTCCTGCCAGAAGCCAATCACTTACACCAAGAAAGAGAAACCAAGCACCTGCAAGAGTGATACGGGGAACAGAAGCTGCTCCCAGCCCAGCGCAAGACTGATCAACCAGATGGAGAGAGTTCTGGAGGTATCGGTCAAGCTCCTAGCTGTAGCGCTCACATGTCTGGTGACGCTGAGGCCAAAGTAGTTGAACAAAGAAATACTGAAAGCGATCGCAATCCCAGACCAGAGGACACTCGGGGTATTGATCATCTGATACCAACCTCTCGAAAGGTCAAAAAAGGGAGAACTAGAAGATATGGATGGTTGCGCCATGAACGGCATGAGAAACAGGATTGTCAGGGCACCAAACAAGCCTTCAAATCCTACTGCAACGAGGGGAGCAACGGTCCAGCGGGTCATGATTTTCTCCTCAACCACGAATTGGGTTGCTGTGCTGCAAGACATCATGCTAAACGAAAGAAGAGCTAAGGTGGTGAATGCCTTACAAGACTTGGGCAAACAAAACGAAGAACACGCCTGTTTAACAATTGTGTCAAACGAAACAAGTCTAATGACATAGTTGACCGTCATACCAACAAGAACCTTGGTCACATCAACTTGATCGATGGGGTCCAACGGAGTGTCGGAAGAGCGGGCAGTTACCAAATTTACTGCGTCCTTGACTGCCTCTTTAATGAGAGAACCACTATAACCGACAAGCGACACGCCGGCCATCACAGTAAGGAGGGAAATCCACCTACGGCGAGTTGGAGTAATAAGAGAAAAGAAGGTGAAAGACGAACTGGTATAACCAAAGGCGTCGACGAAGGAAGATCACACTAAGAATGCCGACAAAGAGGACAAGGGCACCACGTGTCATCTGATAGATCGAAACGGGTGTGTATAGAAGGCCAACATTCATGAGCTGTAGATCGTCCCACGAGAAGGCAAAGTCACGGCATTAGCGTTGGACAAGTTGAATAAGACTCGAATAACGGTGATTCGGAAGATGGGGGAACGATGGATTAGGGAGTTACGGACCGTGGTACCCGTGAGATCACAGGCGGCAGGGAACCACAAGAGGAGTAATTTCCAGCCTCGCAGCTCCTGAGAAGGTGGGCCGGGCTTTGCCTGCAGTTGCTCATCTTGGTCTGGCTCGGAAGGAAGGAAGACGGGGGCAGCGTTGCGCCTCGTGCTCAACCACGTGTAGAGGACGGGAAGGAAGCCTATGATAAAAGGGAAGCTAGTGCGTGAGAATCTGACGATAACGAAGCAAGTATACAAAGGGCAAACACTGACAAAGCATTTCTCCCACTAGGAGAAAGGTTAGCGTGAGGGTGGATGAAAAAGGGATGGACGGACGGAACATTTGGAGCGTCTGCCAAACGGGCTGTTCATAGAGTACGTGGTTTCGAGGGTCAGGATCACCGCAATTCTCGACACATTGCATGTCCTGACAAGGAAATGAAGCACTGCAGCGAATGGCAAGTGCAATGGGACAAGCTGACCTGCCACTTGCTCCAGAGGGAGTTGCTGGAGCCCTGAGGACGTGTCACGGGGAGAACAAACCAGACACGGGACACTTACGGTGATGATCATCCCTGCGAGGAGAAACGGAACATAGAACGGCGAGCGAGGCATGGTTGCGGAGCAGGCCGGCTGTCACGTCGCTGTTGAAGGGAGGGGTGTGTCACACGTGACGGGTATGTCCCAAAGTGGATATCCGGGGAGGGAGATCTGAGATCTGGGGAGGGTCACTCGGGGTCACACTGATGTGCAGTGCTTCTCGTCGACTGCCGTTTCGGGCGAGACGGTCGACTCGTTATTTATCACGACTGCTTCTTCCCTCTCCCTCGCCTCGTCTCTGCCTCCTCCCCCCTCTCGTCGTCGTCCCCCTCGTCCCCCCCGCGCCCTCCTCACTGCCCGACACGACGTCCACAGCCCTGTCATGGTCAAGCTGTCACTTGTCTCCCCAAAAGGCAATCAAGGTGTCCGCTATTTCCCCCACCATGGCTACCTCGGCTTAACTCCACTCCGGTTCGAAGGTCGTGCGTACTCGTCTCGTGTCTCCCCCGCCCCATTCCATTCACATGCTTCCTCCTAGTCGTGCGCACCCAGATCGAGCAGGACGGTAAATCCATCCTTGCAAAAGACATCATCGTCGCAGTCCGCTGCTACGAGTCGCGTCAGGGTCGCCTGGGGACGATACAGACAAACGTGCTCTACGAACACTTAGTCACCCTTTGGCAGAAGCAGGACATCCAGGAGTGGTCCGAGGTCGGGGTCTCTGAACACCCATTTCGTTTTTCTCTCCCCGCCCACATCGCCGCACCTAGCGCCGCACTATACTTCCAAGAATATCGCATATTTTGGCGCATCGAGGCAGGCAAGTAGATCACACCACACCATCTGTGTCTCTGTTCTCACTAGCCATCAGTCCTTAATCATATACCCATCGCGGCGGTTGGCTCCCGTCAAGTTAAACACTTCGAGTTGAACCTCGTACGCTATGATGCACCAACCAGTCTGTCTCCCCCAACACCGTTGACACCCTCCTCTTCGTCATACATGACTTTATTGACGTCTAAATCCCGCGGACCCCCCTTGCGTTATCATATACTCGTCCCACCTGATCCCATCGGTCCACTTGACATCGTCTCTGTACAGCTCATCGTACAGCCCCTTGATTCCTCTGTGTCGATTCGCAGCGCATCCGCTTTCGTTGAGCGAAGAATTCATTTCAATGACTTCCGGGGCCCTCCCGAGTCGCCACCTGCATCTTACCGATTATCGTCGTATCCACCCCCAAACCCCAAAGGTGCCGCTGATCACTCCCAAGATAGTACTTCATCCACATACCGCGGGATTAATGGCTCTTCATCACAAGACCTACTGCATCCTGCCTCTTCGTCATCTTTGTATTCTGGTGACTCCTCACGACCGCTGTTGCAGCACCATGAATACAACACAGACCAGTCTGTGCCGCTTCCCTCTGGTGGCCGCGGAACCACCCACATATTTGTACATGCTGAATCAACGGGCCGCTTCTCCAGAGACTCATCTGGGGCGTGGCGGCTTAATCTCACGTTTTCGTGGCCGGATACCAAATCCAACAGTCGATGGGCGGTTGGCGAGTCTGTTCAAACCGACCTGGCGAGTATCAAGTTCTTTCTACGTGTCAAGGTAGGGGTTGTTCCTTTCATCACTAAACATACTAAACCATCCTTAGTTAGTCGTCTCTTCGCTAACAAGTTCTGCGGAAACTGTAGAGCTCGAAGACAAAGAACTTACCATAGTTTCCACAAATGACCTACAGAGGCAGCTTGCATCTTCCCAATGCAGCGATTGGGTGAACACAACCTTGGGACGCTCGAAATCGAAGTCTCCTCGGCGTGTGAAGCGCGACCGTCATACAGAACAACTCCCCTCGCCCCCTCGTAGTCCTCATCAGGCCCTCGTTTCAGAGGAGCCAGACACTGTATCCCCCCTCACAAGACCACCTTTTCCCCTTGCACACATTCACAAGATTTCTACTGCTTCATCACCTTATCCAGGAGGGAGCAATGGCATGTCCAGGGTTTCGAGACGGCCGCATACGTCTGCGGGACCTCGAGACTGGCCTGGAAGCTTTGACACACGAACGTATGAAAGCTTGAAAAACCAAACCAACCGATTGGCAGTTCCTCCACGACCAGAAACTTGCCACGCCACGCGTTCTCCGAAATCTCTCCAGAGTTCTCGTAGTTTCTTCCGCACAAGGGTGGTTGAACTACCGCGTTTAGGATCAAGCTCCAGCGTTAGTTCTGGTGGTCACTTGACTGCCGAAAGTTCACAACACCACTCGCCTGGGAGTCTCCTATTTGAGAGGGTAAACCTGGTAGACGTGCAAGCATGGGAGCAGGAACTCGCACGCATAGAGTCCGCGAGCCGGCGGAATAGCGCAGACATGCTGGGGTTCTTGTCTTTACGCAAGAAGGCTGGCGTGGAGCAGCCGTCCATACCGACGTATCTGCACGCGGAAGGATGAAATCCTGAATCAGCTTTCGCCACAGTTCAATTTGACGTAGAGGGTGAGCGTTCCAGAGCAGACGCAGAGCGCAACCAGCCATCCTTGCGCTATGTTATATCTCGTCCCCGCCAGTGGATCTACTGAAAGGCAACCAGCCCCGATAACCTACGACGATGGTCCTTTCGCTCGTAATTTGTCAATGCACCATGACTGATCAGCACCATGTATGTACCCTCGCATTAATCGACTGCACAGCATGATACATTCGCCATTCATTGAATATGTAGCAGTAATCAATTTTGTCGGACCTCTTGGATAACCCAAATCCCACAGCCTCTCTTGATAGTATGGGTTATAAGGGGTTCGACTGTAAAGCACGGAACTACAACGGATGAGGTCAAATGGTGAAAGTGTTGTGTATCTAGTGGACTGCCGAAAGGGGAAGGGATAGCGCCATGCACGTGTCTCAGCTCGCACCAACACTTCACCTACAGTGACGCCGAACTACTTACTCTTGGATCCAAGAATGAGTTTTCCGTGGTTCCGGTTGACGCTAGTGGCCGGTGGTCGTGCGTCCACCCAGTCCCGTTGTCACTGCGAGCACTGATTTTGTGCCACTTTTTCCTTCCGTTCACGTCCCGTCACTCACAAACGGCCGGGTCCCATGCAAAGTAACAGGCATGGGATATCTCCTTATGCGGGGTGCGTTTCATTTGTTTCCCTTCGGGACCCCGTCTGACTCTTAGTGATCGTGCTCGTTCTGGCTCCCTTTTTTCGCAGCTACCGTGCCAACTCCCGAGCAAACGTACGCCGTGAGTAGATACTGTTCCCAGAACCCTCTTCCATGTCGCCTGGATTGTCGCTGATGGCACACAGGCTTTGGCCCCTGATCTCAGGCGGAAAGTAGACGCAAATCGAGCTGCCCGCATCGCCGAAGAACGGGTCCTGAAACAACAAATCGAGGCTCAGGCAAGTCATCTGTCCTTCTTTGGTCATTTGACCATAGTAACGTGCTCCCCATCCAGGCAAGGGACTCGGGTGCTGTGAAACCCATATGGGCGGATCCACAGAAACGAGCATAGAAACCGCACTGCCAGTTGCTAAGCCGGTCTTTCATCTTCTTTGCACTTCCCACAGACCCGAAATACGTTCGCGTGCCACGGAGTTGCGAAAGGAACGCCTCCTGTACAAGTGTCTCACTCTCGCCGTATAATTTGCAATGCCAGCGTCCTGCACAGATTCGGAACCGATAACCAGTGCACTTGATCGAGATCTATTGAGCATAAAAACATCATCTCGACATTGTTGTTTGTGTTCCAGCCAACAAAGACCAGCGCTCGGCCCATCTCTGCGGGTTCAAAACTCCACTGATTACGATGAACGGAGAAGTGCATTAAATCGCATGAATGGCAAGTACAAGAACAGATAGGAGGAACCGTCCCATACGGGTAGTAATAGAGTATGGCAAAACTTGAATAGATGATTGCGAACTTTCCGAGGGAGGAAAGCTCAGGATCTGGATTGGATGGTCAAATGTGTATACTACAGTATATCAATGGTTCCCCATCGCAGAGAAAAAACCCAGTGCGGGTCTGTCATGCCAACAAAAGTAGAAAATTTTTTTTTGCAAAGCGGACTGGCTCTCAAATCTATGGATCGGATTGATATTTGCGCAAACTGTCCATGCCTTCCGAATATGATGTATGCCCCAACGTCTATATACCAATGTGCCATTTCAGCCGCGGATGACATGGCTGTAATCGGTGAATCCATCGATGAAGTTGAGCCGACTTGATGTCAAGGATGTTCTGAAGTATCCGTGTCAGGCAATGAAGATGAAAGGGGGTTACATGATGTCATTATAGCTCCCACAAAGTCCTCTGACTGCTGGCCTTGTCCATGAATGGATGTACTGCACGGGGAGCGGGATGGTTCATCATTACTAGATGGATGGGCAGTATGTACTTCGCCGTTAACAACGGGTGTTGGTATTTCTGTCATGAGCGTGGGTTGACCATTGGATCGGTCGATGCTGTGGAGAACGTCGTTCAGGTCGTCAACGGCAGTCCCACGTGGAGATGAAGAGTCTATTTGACCTGATACTGGAGTCAACGAGCGACTACGAGCCGAAGTACGAGCGGAGGGATCGTCGGCTCGCGAGCCTTGCGGGGACGAGTAGGCCACCGCGGAAGCCGTAGCAGCAGGTTGGACCCTTGATGAAGCAGACTCGTCAATACCAGGTGTCGCGGGTGGTGCTTCGTCAGTGGCTTGGTTTGTTACGCCCTCGCGACGGGCCCTCTCTTCTTCCTTCCTTTGCTGTGCTTCGTGCTCAAGAAGGGAGAGACGCATGGCCTCCATGACCATGAGCTTGTGAACGGTGAGTATCAGTGAGGAGAGAAAAATGTGAATTCACCTCTTCCAAGTCTTGACCACCTAAACCCATGTGCCCAAGGAGTTGACTGAGGTCGGGTTGACCGTTTGCCCGCGGACCACGGCGCCGTCGGCTGCCGGTGGCACCACTGGGTGGTGCGCTTTCACCATCTAGGCCATCTGCACCCTCTGTGGTGGGAAGGGCGTGCACACGACCGCTGGTAACACCGACGGGGATGAGTCTATCTCCAACCTGTCTCATAATGATTCTCCTGTTTGCGCGACGTGTTACTGCTGCACGAACGGCAGCGAGTTTGGCTTCCCAGTCAGGACGAATTTGGTCTTTTTTACGAGGGGGAATGAGAATGATGGAGGGAGAACGGAAAGGATGACGCACCTGTTGTGACGACTTCTGGGCTATCATGGCCGAAGCTCTTTCGACGGCGCTTATTGGTGTTGGAGGGGCCAGGCGTGCTTTGCTGCGAGCGGAGGGGCTCGGCCCAAGAGGGAGGGGTCTACGAGAAAGGAGGGGTCAAAGGGAAGGAGGTAGAGGTGTAGGAGGACTGACCATTCCCTCGCTACCAATGCCGGTCCGCCAAGGAGGAGGGGTGTAGACGATGCCAAAGTTGTCTTGCACACAGTAGGGACACGCGGCGGGTTCTGAAACAAGGTGTGTTGTGGTAGGCTCGGCTCTCTTTATCTGGACGAAGCACTCGGTGCAGATTGCTTGATCGCAACAGCGAGAGTGGTTTATGTTGGGAGGGTAGTACTGAGGAGTGCGTCAACGATTGAAGAGGACGAGAAGGAGACGACGGACGAGGAAGCAGATTGGACACTCGACGGCGCCCCTGTAGAGAGCGGCCTCTGGGCAGCGTGAGGGCTCCTTGAGGGTGGATGTTCGCTTTGGGGCGGGGGACGGCTTTGGGTCTTGGCGGGCTGCGGGGGCGTCGGGTATTGGGGCGTCGGGGTCGGGGAAGTCCTTCCGTGCGGCGAGGATGTGGTCGTCGTCCCAGTCGTCGCTGTAGTCCTCGAGGGGGCGGTAGAAGGGGGCAAGCTTCCTGTCGACGACGAGCTGGGTGACGACGGAATGGTTCCAGTCCCTGGGGCCGGTGTAGACGCCCTGCGGGGACAGGGCGCCATAGTCGACGGTGTCGTCGTGGTGGGGGCGTCCGGAAGACGAGCCAGTGTTGCCCATGGTGGGTCGTCGGCGAGATAGCCTCGATCGCGGCGGGGTTGGTGATGTTTGGCCTGCTGTTTGGCACTCGACCCCCCCTCGACCCCCCCCCCACCGCGGGCCGTTGGCGGGCGACGTGTCAGGTTTGTTGTCATGACCCTTCTTGACGCACCGGGGACGCTCGCCCCGGGCC
>JBBPRR010000767.1:0-16782 GCA_038093115.1 Hortiboletus flavorubellus | reverse complement strand
TTCAAAACAAAGCTGTCAATCCATTCATTTCTTTGGTATACTTTAATCTAACTTTACTCTATTTAGGCAGTGAACAAGTTTTGTGTAATGGCTGACAATACCTCAAAGGTGCCTAAACTAAAAGGCAAGAAGTATGCTGATTATGCCATTAGTGAAGAGGAGTGGAAAATGATAGAGCTTGTTCATGAAATTCTAAAGGTAATTTTATTTCTTTCTAGTGTTGTTTACTTATATGATATTGTAGGAACCATGTGATGCCCAAGCATCTTTTTCATCAGAGTCTATGCCAACTGTGTGGCGTACTATTCCAACTCTAGAGACTCTTCAGGATTGATGGGAGACATTTGCAACTATGAACAAGTTCTCCAAACTCAAAAAATCTATTGAAAAGGGCCTTGCAAAGCTAAAGAAATACTATAGGTTCCTTGATTAGAACAATGTGGCTTTTATATCTTTGGGTAAGCAGTTTATTCTTCTTACATATATTCAATATGATATAACTGCTACCAGCTTTGGATCCCAACTTTAAGCTTGAATATGCCAAAGAGAGCTGGGATTCTAGGTATTTTGGTAAAGGAATGGCTGCTCTAGAAAAAGTGGTGAGTTGTTTGACATAATTATATTTTCTATCTAACTAGTTGCAGTTTGATCTCTATACAACTGAAGTAGCAGCAAAGGCTCCTCAATCTACTAATGAAGCAGTTGCCACTGGCAATCCTGGTAAAAATGTCCTATCAGTTCTTTCAAGTTTAAATTTACATCTATATAGCATCTCCTGTGAAGGGAGGTAGTTATGGAGCTATGTATGATGATGCAGAAGAAGATCAAGGATCGCTTGCAGAGAGAAAGGAATGGTCGAAATCCTCATCAAGAATTGAATTTCTATTTGGAGAGCCCTCTGGAAGATGTAACTGATCAGATCAAGTGGTGGGGGGTGAGTTTATTTTGTAAAGATTCAAGTTGATGACATTCAAAGCCAATATAATATAGTATCATTCCCACCAATATCCTATCTTGTCACAAATAGCTCGTGACTACCTTGCTATTCAAGGATCATCCACAGCCTCTGAACGTGCCTTTTCACAAGGAGGACTTACTGTTACAGTGATGTGCAATAGGTTGAGTCCAAAAACTGTGGAAGCTCTGCAGTGTTTGAAGGATGGATACTCTTCTGGTGGTATATCAGCAGCTACAGAGGCTATGGAATGGGAGGATAAGCCTTGGACCCCCTTGTAATACTATATACTGTTTTCATGCAATTCCAAGGGTTTTGAAAGACTGACTGTCAAGTTCTGGTCTGAACCAGTTCTGAACCAGAACTGAACCTTTGAGAACCAGTTCTAATAGGTTCAGTTCAGGTTCAGGTTCAGTTCAGGCTGGCAGAAGAAGGTTCAGGTTCAGGTTCAGGTAAATGTACCTTGAACTGAACTGAACTGAACTTTAGCAACCCTATATCAGAGGGGCGAGTTTGTCTGTCTGAAAGGTGTATGCAAGGGTTTTGTGGCCAACCTTGCTGGTTTCATCATTGGCCACATATGTGTTCCATGATCTCTTCTCAGTGTTAGAACCATGCAACTCATGAGGGAACTGTGAAACTCTAGAGTTCTTGTGGGCAGAATAGGACTTTGGCTTCAGCTTATGTACTGCACCCTTGCTGTCATTCATGTCCTGTATTTCAGAGTAGAAAAGGAACAAAGGAGACAGAAAAAACAGGAGTCTGTCCTAGTTGATAATCAAGCTACTGTACATGGAGTGTCTAAGGGTATACAGTGGCTCAAAAAACTGTCCATGTGTTTGCATACTTTCACTTAAAGCTAATATCTTGCAACAATCCTAACTGTTAAGTATCATGTAACTCCTGGTGGAACTCTGGAACTTTGGAGTTTGTGCGGATGGATAGGACTTTGGCTTCAGCTTATGTGCTGTGCTCTTGCTATCGTTTGTGTCCTGTATTTCAGGACAAAGAAGAACAGAGGAGATGGAAGGGAACAGGAGTCTGTCTTAGTCGATAATTAAGCTATTGTACACAGAGTATCTAGGAGTTTATATATGAAGGAAGAGTATAGTATTAGTAATGGATGACGGAGATGGAGGACAGGAGATAAGAAAGCTGGTGCTGCACTCCAGCAGGACGAATACCAGAGCTGTGCAAGCACAGGTTGGAGGTATCTATGAATTAGAACTAAACTACATATGTATGGAACAAGGAGTATTGTAAGTAAATATCAGAGGAGATTAGTCAGAGGTACAGAAGGTCTAGAGGAATGGAGATATATAATTACAGAGAACAAACCAGAGATTGCTTCTAAGGAGCAGAGTTGTGCCCAAAGGGCCAGAGTGTGCTAGGGGTTGGCACAGTATATGACACTAACCTGGACTATCATTATGTTAGTGTATAGAATAAAGTACTTGCCATTGGCTTTCTATAGCATTAAGGGTCAAGGAGATTGGTTGCAATTTGATGAAATGAAATGGCAACCATTTCAAAATGATGACTTATTTGAACAGTTTTTTGTCTTTAGATTTTAATTACATATATTAGACTCTAGCATGCTGTAAAGTGATTACATACCTTGATAATGCTTCTATTATGTCACCTTTATGTAACTACATCAGCTCTCACTATATAAGCCCTATCATTTCATATTTATTTTCCCACTCTCATCATGAAATCCATTTCTGTCTTTCAAAGAAACAATATCCTCTCTTTTGCCTCTCTTGGTCTTTTCTCCAGGAAAATTGCAGCCCAAACTGGCCTAGGAAAGTCTACTGTATGCCAGCTGCTTTAGGAACTCCAGCCAGAGAAAGCTAGATTTCATGGTAGCTGTCCTTCAAAACTTACCCCTATCAATAAAAGAGCTATTGTTCAGCAAATCATTATTGGCAAGGCTAAAACTGCTATTCATGCCACCAAATTCATCAATTCCATTATTGATACTCCTGTTTGTCTCCAGACAGTGAGAAACACTCTCAAGAAAGCCTCATTAAAGGCTGTGGTGAAGAAGAAGAAACCTTTACTTTTTAGAAATCATAAGAAGAGGAGGTTAGCCTTTACTCTTAAGTATCAGCATTGGACTGTGGAGGGTTATATAGTCACATGAGACTAAAATCAATAGGATTGGGTCAGATGGGCAAGAGTATGTGTGGCAAAAAAAAGGTGAAGGGCTGATTTCTAGAGAGGTCAAAGGTACAGTTGAATTTGAAGGAGGCTCACTGATGGTATGGGGCTGTATAGGATGGAATGGAGTGGGAGTTTTGAGTGAAGTGGAGGAAAGGATGGATGCTGAACAGTATGTGGTCATCTGAGGACAGGGGTTGCTGAAAAGCATGAAAGAATCTGGAATTTCAGAAGCTGACATTATCTTTCAACAAGATAATGACCCCAAGCATACTTTTAGGAGAGCTCAGGGATGATTTGAAGAACAAGAGATCAGACCTTAATCCTGTTGAACATTCTTGGAATTATCTCAAAAGGAGTCTTTCCTCCTATGAAAATGCCCTTAAAGGAGTCCATGAACTATGGGAAAGAGTAGTGGAAGAGTAGGGAAGAATTTTTGTGAAACAATGTCAAAAGTGGATAGAAAGCATGCTTAGAAGACTTGAAGCAGTTATCAAGGCAAAAGGGGCTCATACCAAGTACTAAATACCTAAATTATATAAAATCAAAAAACTGTCCAAATGAGTTATCATTTTGAAATGGTTACCATTTCATCAGGTCTCAACCAATTTCCTTGATCCTTGATGCTATAGAAAGCCAATGGCAAATATTTTATTTCATACACTAACATAATGACAATCCATGTTAGGGTTGTTGCAGGATATCAGCTTTAGGTGAAAATGTGCAAACATGCAGACAGTTTTTTGGGCCACTGTATATATGGAGGAGAATAAGAAAGCTGGTGCTACACTCTGGCGAGACAAATGCCAGAGCTGTGCATGTACAGATTGGAGGTATGTAAGAATTGGAGCTAAACTAAGTATAGAACAAAGGAATATCGTAAGTAGAATATTAGAGGAGTTTAGTTAGAAGTACAGAGGTTTGGAGGAATAGAGGTCCAGAGGAACAGAGATACATAATTACAGAGATAGAACCAGAGATTGCTCCTGAAGGAATAGAGTTGTGCCTGGAGGACTGGAGTGTGCTAGGAGTTGGCATGGTATATGACAGATTCCTAGAATCCAAAGCTTCTGGAACTGTGCAAAGTATAGTTCCATGATCTCTCATGGGGAGAGACCTTCCTTTTGTCCAAGATCCACGGATAGCTCAAAGAGCTCCACATCCATGGGATTCACAAACTTGGCATAAATGAAGTTCTCCCTATCAAAGATCAAAGGGTTGCAGGGTATCTTGAACATCAAAGTAGACATTGGAGGATGAGGAAGAGAAGTCATTATATGAGGGAGGAGGTTGTTCTGGAATGGATGGAGGTGTGGGAGGTGTAAAAGATCATTGCTTAATAAGAAGTTCAAAAAATAAAGTTCCTTCTGATTTGGTGATTTCTATTATGGGTAGAGTCAACCAAGACTAGAGAGGATGAGAAGTCAACTGTTGATTTAAGAAGAATTGGAATTGATTGTTGTAAAGAACTGAAGTTCCTTGTGGTTATATTCCATTATTTCACTGACTTCCACATCATTCCTAATTATATTCCAATGAATTCCATGCCAACCCAATTCAATCCCAATTCAACTTGATTCAATCTGATGCAATTCAACATTATATGTCTGTTTCCAAATCTCCACACATGCAAGACCTACTTGGATCTTGTCATATACCGTGCCAGCCCCAAGCACACTCCGGCCCTCCAGGCACAACTCCGCTCCTCAGGAGCGATCTCCGGTCCGTTCTCTGTTAATATATACCTCCGTTCCTCCGGACATCTGTATTCTGACTAATCCTTCCTAACACTCTGTACTTATGATATTCCTTTGTTCCATACATAGTATAGTTCCGACTCTTAGATACCTCTGCCCTGTGCTTGCACAACTCCAGCATTAGCCTCGCCGGAGCGCAGCACCAGCTTTCTCATCCTCCGTCCTCCATCTCAGTCATCCACTTTACTAATACTGTACTTTCCCTCCGTATATAAACTCCTAGACACTCCATGTACAGTAGCTAGATTATCAACTTGGACAGACTCCTGTTCATTCCATCATCTCTATCCCTCTCTGCTCCAAAATACAGGACAAGAACGACAGCAAGGGCGCAGCACATAAGCTGAAGCCAAAGTCCTATTTGTCCGCACAACTCCGGAGTTCCAGAGTTCCACCAGGAGTTGACCAGTCTCTAACAGATCTTTTATTGTCATTCAGGTTGATTTCTTTTGGTTTCATTGAGCTTTTGTATCACCTTGACATAGGTCTAGACCATTTTGTAGTATTCTACATGGTTTCTGTTTATCTGTGAAGGGACAATGTTCTTTTTCTTTTTCTTTGTCATACTTGGTTACCAATTGATATTTTCCTTATTAGAAAGAGTCTTGGATGTTCCCTTGACTATAAAACCCCTGTAGTACAATGGATAATACATCTTTTCACCCATGTACACTAATCACCCATTTTCTTGCTGCAAAGCCATATCTTTGCAAACCTTGTCACTTTCCCACTTATAGCTAACCCTCATCCTTGGCCAGATCTTTTTTTTTTCATCACAATCTCATCATTTCTACTCCAGGTTTCTGGAACCCATTATTGAATGTATATTGCTACTCCTTTCCATCTCTACTTCGCTTTCTGGATTATTTTTCCATTATTTTTCCAGATTGGATTCATTCAGGTTTACCCCTATCTTTCTGGATTCTTTTCCAGATTGAAGTCCTTCACCCCCACCAACTTCTTTAGAGTCCCTGGGATGAACTTATTTGTACTCTTCTTTCTTATTTTCTAATATCCCTTTTGCTATTGCAGTATAAACAGAACTAGTGTTTTATATTGTCTGGAGAGGTAATTTCAACCTGATCAAAAGGGAGTATACCATATCCTTATATGACTTGAAAGGTGTGAAAGAGGCATTCCAGATGTTCCTCTGAGGATACATCTGGTCCTTGTCACAAGACTTGTCTATCAGACTCCAAGTGATTGCAGTATTGTTCTTGCTCTAAAGCTTGAAAGTAGAGTAGGCAAGGCAGATAAAATGGGACACCAGGATGTATCAGGTTATTGGACTGTACTGTAGCACAATGGGGTGTAGAAGCAGGTGAAGAAGGAAGAAGGAGGTCTTGCTCTTCTAGAGTGGATTCTGACTCATGTGGTTCTAGACAAAGAATAACATTTAGAGTCACATAGTGCAATAGAATCCGAGTTCCACGATGAAGTCAAAACTTATCATATACATGACAAAGGATCAACCTTCCAGAAGTAGCAGCAAACTCAACAAGTCCATCTTCCTCTCTCAGCAGAGATGCCATAGCATAATTAAGTGCTATGACAATCATAGTAATCACCATGATGAATCTAGAAACCATCCATGAACTATAACACATGAACTCAAGAGGCATCAGTACTAGTATGATAACATCCTTTGTTCAAGCAGGGCTCATAACCTATCAGGACAATAGATATTCCAATTATGCAGAAGCAAGAAGGGATTATGATATCAGTGGGAGTTACTCACTGATTGGTTATGGATGGTAACAAGAAGTTTTTAGATAAAAGCAATAGTTGGCAGGACTAATGCTCAAGTACAGTAGTTCTGAGTGAGAGAAGGGAGTGAAGAACTTGATTAACAAGATAGAGAAGATGGGCTTAAGGCCTGATCTTATATAGTGTTCCACATTACTCATGAAACATGATGGGGGAAAAACATGTGTCAAGTATGAAACATATAAGAGAATGTGAAACATATAGTGAAACGTATATCACATCTTATGACATCATGAAATACCAGATAAGGATGATGTCATAGTCTAGATCATGAGATAAGAAAGAACTTATCTATATGTGATGAGTAATATGGAATAGCATAATAATAAGGTCAAAGACCAATCTAGAATCTGGTATCAGGAAATGAAAGATATGTTAACAAATACCAGAATTCTCAACAAGCTATGCTCAGCTATGCTTATGACTCATCATGACTATTCATAACTTATGCCTTATCTTTTATCATCTCCTTATACTGTATATCTACATATGAGTCACTCTCTTATTATGCCTCATGACTCCTATACATAAACTGCTATGCATTGCCTCCATGCCTCACTTTCCTTGGCATCCTTGGCTATGCCCTATCACAACCTCATGCACATATGGCTATGCTTATCTCTGACACATGTATGCAACATGCACATTGCCTTGTATTGCGTTATGGCTATGCCTTGACTCAGTATGATTCACACTGACTTACAGGACTGTATCCAGACTCTATATGACTCCTTATGACTCACTCTGACTCATCATGCACAGCTAGTTACTCTATATATATAATATCATAACATGTACATACACTAGATGACCAACTTGACTAGCAGTCCCCAGTCTTGTCCTCTTGGAGTTCTCCCATTGTCCATCAGAGCCACTGACTCATATGTACTACTGTGACATCAATAAGCCTCAAGTAGACATTGGTGTTTCAACATGGGGCCTCTGTATCATAGAATCATTCAAAATGGTAAGTTATTGGAGAAAGTAAGTAGCACCAAACTTACCATGCCACCCAGGAAATAGATATATCAAATATTTGCCTCATAATCCAATGGCAGACATCTTGTTTGTTGTTAATGATTTGACAATGTTGAGAATTCTAGTATTTCTTATCTTATCTTTCATTTCCTGATATCAGATTCTAGATTGATCTTTGACCTTATTCTTATACTATTCCATATTACTCATCACATATAGATAAGTTCTTTCTTATCTCATGGTCTAGACTATAAAATAATCCTTATCTGATGTTTCATGATGTCATAAGATGTGATATATATTTTACTATACATTTTACATTCTCTTATGTACATGTTTCATACTTGACACATGTTTTTTTCCCATCATGTTTCATGGGTAGTGTAGAACACTATATAAGATTAGGCCTTGAGCTCATCTTCCAAAACCTTGTTAATCAAGCTCTTTACTCCCTCCTCTCACTCAGAACTGTCCTCTCAACTATTGCTCTTATCTGAAGACTTCTTGTTACCATCCATAACCAATCAATACGTAACTCCCACTGATACCATAATCCCTTCTTGCCCCTGTGTAATCATGATATCTATTGTCCCAATAGACAACACTAGGGCTGCACCATAAGAAATTGTAACCTGAAGGGGATAGCAATCTTGTTTGCAGGAAAGGAATACTTTAACAATGTGTGCAAAATGAAGCATTAGCATCAAGAAGTATTAAAATGTTAGGCAAAGGAGGTACCCATGGATAAAGATTGAACTTTGTTGATATAGTCTAGTGGCTCTATAATATTGATAGAAGACAATGAAATTGCCAGAACTGATAATCATTAACATATTCCTGGATCAGAAAGGCCCAGGTCTCACAATCCATAAGTGTGCATTCATTATTTTAATCAGATCACAGATGGACCAAGAGATTATAATGTATAGTCTGTTTGTTATTCATTCTTTTAAATGGCTCCATAATGTTGTAACTGCAAGTTGTCATTTGCCCCTATGGTGGAGTGTTTTGAAACTGTCCACATTCTTGCACTTTCTTTTTTCCTTCTATGTTACTATTATGATCGGTATATTCCCATACCCCTATGTTTGTTGGACTTAACATTTTCCACGTATAACAACAGACAATCTTATCATTGTCTTATCTTGTTTCCCACTCACCCCTATCTTGTGCGTTATAGTCATCTCATCTTCCTTCTTCTGTTTCATGCACGAGACTTCTCATTTTTCCCATTTCACACTTATGTTTCACCTTTTTACAAAAGTGTTTGATCACACTTCTATTCCATTCTTTGATACATACATTTCACTTGTGTCATGCTTCTCTTCCATTCTGCCACACTGCATGTTGGCCTTATATGTTTCACTTCCATTTCATCCTATGCCCTTTTCTCCTTTCATTTCTGAATCATTAAATACAGTCACAACATATACATACCACTAGTAGGTACTTAAGACTTGATGCCACCATCAGAGAACTCCAGTCTAGTTCTCTTGGTGTTTTCTCCTAAAGCACTATAAGAAAGACTCTCTTTGGCCTGACAAGCCTATTCTCTATTCGCTCTCAAGTCTCAAGCTATCTTCTGGCAACCTAAGGGAGCTATGCTCTAGGGTTGTTTCAGTTACCAACATCACAGTTGTTGGCAATTCAGTTGGTATTGTGGTGACTCATCAGCCAATGCATTCAAATCTAGTATGACCTTGGAGGAACTCAGTGGTTCTGATAGACCTAGCCAGGGCTTGCAAGGCCATCCTAAATCTAGCAGATCCTAGTAAAAGTTGACCACTTTCAGAACCAGACCTGGTAGGAGTGATGTGGTGTGTCCACACCAGGTCTAGCACAGCCTAGCAAGTACTGGTATGAATGATGATTACTAGACCTCCACTCACTGTGGAAACAGCAATTCAACACAAGCACATTTGAACCAGACCATAACCAGACATTGAATACATTTGGTCCTGTGTAATCTGGACATCACCAGTTACTCTCATTAACTCCATGCCAGATTTCCATCAAACCAACTATCTAGACATCTGTTTAGTGCTTCTGGATACTACTGTATGTTCTCTTTTTTTTTGCCAAGTCCATATTCACTAATACTAAGTGGGACCCATTGTCATTATCTCTTGCATTGTGGTTTACACTATTTCTCCAAAGCATACATAGGTACTTGTTATCAGTGATGGCCTAGCAGGAAGCTATGCTGTGTCTGTGCTAGCAAAGGAAGGACTACAAGTTGTATTGCTCAAAGTAGCCCAGTTTCCAAGGTCAGCTTCATGCATTGTCTGTGACCCTAGTACCCTTTGTTAACTCTTACTGCTTATCTGATATAGATATCACATAGGCAAGAGTCTGATCCCATCCATTCACCACTATTTCAGGTTTATCTGTGCAGAGCAGAAGCTAGTCAAATATGGTCTCAAGCACAAGGTATGGTGGTACGTTTGTTGAAGCATCTGTAGTGTCCAAGTGCATGATCTTTCTGACGTCTGCATAGCCAGGTGCAGCTATCAAGTTTAGTCAATTCAAGCAGGAGGGATGTACATATGTGACCAACCTTTGAATTTCTGTTTATATACATCCACTGTCATCACTTCAGGTACAGACATCAGTCAATATGGTCTGTTCATCCAGCTTGGGTCTGCAGATGAGACGACTGATAAGACATTTGCATTAATCAACTTGTTTGGCTGTATTGACATCCATGTAATTCCTATGTCCAAATTTCAAGCCTCACTCCACTTTTACTCAGAGTGCAACAACTTTCTCTATTCAAAAGCTTATCCACAACAGCACTGTAGAGATCCATAGGTCTCTACAGTGATATATCCCTCTCCCATGATCCTTTGATGACTCCCATTTGCATCTCCATTAGTCCACTTCAAGTCCACTTCAAGTCCTGTTAGTCCGATGTTAGTCTGGGATTAGTCCTATGCAGGAGTGCCATAGTCCAGACTAACCTTATTCCCTTCCATTTAATCACCTTATCATGTCTGCTTATCATTTACATCCATTTGACACATGTTTCATATGTTTCAATCTTTGCTTCGTGACATAGTTATATCCCCCTTTTCTTTTCCTTAGAGTTTAGACACTTGTTCCTGAAGTCCTATGGACTATAAAGTGTGTAGTATTCCACTAGTAATATATCTTTCCGATCTTCCGATTTCCCATTCAATGCATATACAAATGCATGCACTTCATCCTCACCACTCCCCTTCACCACTTGACATCGTTTCCTCCGTTCCGGACTTCTGGACTATCACCATCTACATCACTCCTATACCTGGACTATCTTCCCTGACCTCCGGGTTTTGTTTCCTGCACTCCAGACTTCAAGCAGACTTCCTTTCTGACCACCATTTCTACCTACAAATCCCCTGGGTCGAGCCTATCATGCCCACAGACCCACACACATTACCTCTATAAGGAGGTTTGTTTTTCTTCAGCACATTATGGTTTACACATGCAGGATATGCAACCACTTTGAAATTGGTGACAACAAATGTGTATATAGGAATGATTTGTTGACCATCACCAAATAAGTCTTGATTCTAGCCCTCCTGCAGAGCAGTACAATGCCATCTGTGGCACCAGTAGCAGCACAATCCCTTCCATACACTAGCATATGGGCTAAACATCTACACCACAAGGAACAAGTGGGGGTGACAACCAATTTGAGCTTGGATTCAACTCTGGCACATCACTTTTGCATGCCCATTGGCTTATCCCTCCCCTATTCCAGGCCCATTCTAGTATCTCATGTCTGCACTGTGGCCATGAAGAGTGCATGATCTGATTCTCCATTGCCATATTATGTTGTTCACCCATTCACTATAGTGTAGTGTTTTATCAGGATCAATCAAAATGGAAGGAGACACACATGATTATATTTTTTGTCCGCATAAAGTGCAATCATCATTAGGATGCAGTAACAGCTCCTGGAGCATGGTCAGTTGCTGGTCAATCATTTTTTCAATGCTCTCTTATTACACCTATGATCTTATGAATGGTACATCAGACGTGACAATCTACATTTTAACCATGCAAGGGAGTCTGAGGCTTGTGTGTATGAAAGGACAAGAGTGACATCACTTTAGTTTTCAGACCAATTTCACCATCTGTGTGCTGAGTGGAGATGGTCCTATCCAAGTGAGGATTTCCTTCAACTTTCTAGTTGATGCCACAGAACGGTGTCTTCTTTCTAAATAAGATCAGTAGAAATGCTAAGAAATGCTTACCAGACAACCAACCTTATCTTCACGAATAGTAAACCTGAAATGAGGTGAAGAGAATACTCTTCCCTGGTTGAATTGGTACTAGAAATAAGTATCAAGTCATAGAAAGAGGTTGACTATCAGGCATGTGGTTCATTTGTCAATCTTCAATGAGGTTGAGGGGGATTGGGTTCAGCAATATATTGAGGGTCTGGTTTTCAGTTGGGGTGGTGTATGAATTATACTATGGTTAGTTGGGAAAAACGATCTAAAGAACTCTTAGGTTGATAGGAGGATACTTTGTAGCAACTAGAGTTACTTCCCTAAGATGTGCTCTCAATAACTTCCAACTAGCTCCAATTGATTAGGAATGCTCAATTGGGTAGGTTAGTGTAAATATGCTTCTCTTTCGCTACTAATTCACACACGTCTCTTAGTCACACAGAACAGCTTCTCCTAAACTGAATCTATTATGTACTAAGGAGTTGGTAATCAGCTTAAATGCTCAACTAAAACCCTTCCCCAAGGTGCAAATGAACTATTAGGTCTTTCTACTAGCTGGAAATGTATTCCCTTTAGTTACCCGCTCTGGAGTTTTCTCCCTAAAGGTGTCTTAACTGTCCCTATCCTAAGGGATACAGTATACTCCTAACTATGGGTCTAAGTAGCTTTATTTATAGCATGGGAAACTTCTCTACACAATCTCATTTTTTATTTATAAATAGATGCACTTGTAAGCATTCATTAGTTGAAACTTACTCAAGTAGGAACCTTTTTCCTAAAAGAGGAAACCTGCCAAATGGGGCTGAATTGTGCTCCTTATATAGTAATTTACATGTGGCTGTACTATCTTCAGTTCCGAGGTGGCTGTGCCAAGATATAACTCATACTGACTCATATTGACTCACTTTAACTCACCCTGTCAGGAAATGACTTGCAATAAAAATAGCCTTTGGCTTGGTAATGACTCATGCTGTGCAGGTCACATGATCATTCTGCTAGTCTAGGGGCAGTGCTTTGGCTAGTCCTCATTTGACTCACTTTGACTCATTATGACTCATTATGACTCATGCTGTGCAAGGTCACATGCTCCAATTGCTTCTCTGACACTCGGCTAAGTACTTAAGGATAAAAGAGATATTAAGAAAATGGTTTGCTATGTACTTGTAGGTAGTAATAAAAGTATGTTGAAAGAAATCATTTTATTTCTCCACAACCTGTGAGCAAACAAATAAGGAAAAATAGAGGTATACACTAGACACTATGGTCTATATGTCCCTCGATTAGCTAAGCATTTGGACCGTGGGAATATAGTGAAAACTCAAACCTCAGGTCAAATGTCTAGCATCAAATATACAATAACTACTGAATTCAAGTTGACAATGGTGTAGATAACTTGGGTTGGGCCTGCTTCATGATGGTACAACATCTATCAACATGGTCATGAATCACAATGGGTACCAGGAAAGGTGGAAGTACTTCCAGACTGTTTGACACTTACACAATATCAAGGCTCCTACCACTGCTTCCACCATTGCTCCTTCTCTTTCTAGTGGATTATCCTGACAAGTTATCCTGCCACAACCATTGCTTGAGATCAATACAGGCCACAGGACATTAACCAGCTTGGAACAATCTGGCAAGGTTATATTCCAAGGAACAAAGTCAACACGCTTGCTAGTCTCATCTCAAATCTGAGATCCAGCTTCTACATGGGTCAATCTGGATCTATCCCTATGATACTGGCGGTGTATGTCAACCCAAGTTTGCAACTGTACATGATCACAGATCCAATACCTGGAGGAAGCAGCACTGATTTCCCATCCAGTGCATCCAATGTGCCTTAAAATGTGATCATCAGTGTTGTCAGCTCCCTCCATGCTATAGTGATCATGATTGTCGCATATATTGGATACAAGGCATACAAGAGATGCTGTGCTCAGATGTCTCTCTAAAATCACTAGAGACACTGGTATGCACCCTAATGGTTAAGAGTTTGACAGGAACACCATCAGCAACCAACAATGACAAAGCTTCTACTATACCGAGGACAGCTTGAAAGGAGTCCAATTGACATGTGCAGACGAAAACAGCCATGATCACTATGTCACAAACATGCAAGAGTGTTGTGCAGTTCAGCCAGGCACCATTTCCATGCTAATCTTACAGAAGAGCACAATGAACTGGTAAATGATATTGTGTTTATCTGCTTGCTTCCTTTATTTTTCTTCGTGTCATGTATGATCTTTGCAGACTTGACACAACATACCCCATTCCTCTTTCTACTCTGCTCTGCTCATCTCCTAGCCACTTTGACCTCTGAACGTATCGTCATTCTATTTGCTTTTCTTATTTGTGCAGAGGTTTTTTTGTTCCCCTTGTTGTGTAGCCAGATTCTGTTGACATCTTATTTATGCATTCCTAGATGTCTAGATAAATCAGCTGTCTGTCGGTGCTGTTGTGCACCACAGATGACAACATACCTAACAGAAGGAAGAAAAAAAAAACAGTGATAGTTCACTCTGCTCAAGTGTTGAATATTAAAACAGCAGTAGGTAGAGATGGGAGGTGATCATATACCTCCTGATGCAATCTTATTTCACAGTCCTGTGGTGTAGTGGTTAACATGACTATGACTACTTTTGGTAATTATAGGCAGTCGTGTATTCAAGTCCCAGTTGTACCCAAATGTTAGAGACCGATCAACTCCTGGCAGAACTCTGAAACTCCAAAGTTGTGCGGATGGGTAGGACTTCAGCTTCAGCTTATGTGCTGCGCCCTTGCTGTTGTTCATGTCCTATATTTCAAAGCAGAGAGAGACAGAGGATACGGAAGGAACAGGAGTTTGTCCAAGTTGATAATTTAGCTACTGTACATAGAGTGTCTAGAAGTTTATATATGGAGGGAAAGTACAGTATTAGTTAATGGATGACTAAGATGGAGAACAGAAGATCAGAAAGCCAGTGCTGCACTCTGGCAGGACAAATGCCAGAGCTATGCGAGCACAGGTCAGAGGTATCTAAGGATTAGAACTAGACTATGTATGGAACAAAAAAATATTGTAAGTACAGAGTGTCAGGAAGGATTAGTCAGAATACAGATGTCCGGGGGAATGGAGGTACATATGGACAGAGAACAGACTGGAGATCACTCCTGAGGAGCGGAGTTATGTCCAGAGGCCGGAGTTGTGCTAGGGATTGGCACGGTATATGGCACCAAATTATTACTTACAAATTATACAACATACTTAGCATGTACCTATCTACTACCGAAAAGAATCCCAATAAATAAATAAGTTCTAAATATGTTGAAAATCAATTGCCTACACAATCTGTACTAGTGTACTAATCTAATAATACTCATTAATCATAAATTGGAGTAAGCCTAATAGAAGCATGCAAAAAAAGGGTAGCAAAGTGAGCAATAGTTTTTGGCTGGAAAAGTTCACATGCATATCTGTACTAGGTCTAGCTAGACATTGTATACCTAGCAAGGCATTGCTAGGGGCAAGGGGCCTACTATACACTAGCTACAATGGCACATCGCTTGCAAGACATAGTGGCAGCAAGCAAGAAAGAGTGCTTCAACACAAGGGCTGTTAGGTCTAGTAGCCTTGTTACAGCCTATTATGACCTAGTTAGGTCTAGCCAGACCTGGGCAGGTTTGCTGATGCTGGACAGAAATCACTGCTTGAGATACATTGGATATGACAGCCCATTTATATTCACTGAATCACAGCATGATCTGTACTTATACAGCCATAATACATATTTCTCCCTATTCTTTCACACATGCATTCACTTTTTTGTCTACAATGGTTCAGCTCCAAACCATTTCTCGTTACACAACACCTTGCCTTGCCAGCATGGAATTGGTACAGCTACAGGATCTATTAAATAATACACAGGTTTATTCCACATATTTTCAGAGACTGCTGCATGGACCAAGCTTGGACTGGTGTGGCTGACAATGTTTACTAATGTTATGTGCCAGCCACTGCTGGAGAAAAGGTTGTTCTGGGTTTCAATTGGTTCACAGCCATTTGCCTAGTTTGTCGCCTTGACCTATCCAGCAGTGGTGGGAAGGAGCCGGCCTCGTATCACGATGCCAGAAATGCAGGAAGTCGGTGACATTGATCTCCCATAATATATGTTAAGTATCACATAGCATCTCTAGAGATGATATTACACTTCGAGCAATCTCTCCACCTTTCTTATCCCATGTCGCTCGGTGGCTACCAGAAGCTTCACCAGCGACTACCTCAGGGGTGACACGCGGAGAGTCCGAAGACGGTAGAGGCACGGTATCGTTACAAAAATCCAAAAATGAGTGGCAGTGGGTAATAAGGGACTTTATCTTGTCAGATCGCGATGCGCCTGGCAGCGTTGACATGACGATAGTCTGGTTAGAGCGGTCATCCTTCATGAGGAGCCCCAGAAGTATCGCAGTATATCCTCTTAAAAAGGCACATTCGGGAGGATCGTCTTGGTAATCACCAGAGTACTGGACGTGCAGCGTAGTAAAGCACTCTAGGACTGACTTTTGGCCAGGACATCGACAAGCGCGAACGCAAAGGCGGGAACCAGGGCACATGGGACTAATTGCTAAGAAACCAAGTGAGCGGTTATATCTGCGTCGTATCGGAATCTTACATTTAACTCTGGAAAGAACAGCTACTTTCGGGCTTAACGTTGCCCAATTCATGACTAGTCCTAAAGCAAGACAGAGAAGGTCAAAGGCTTGAACCGAACTATCCCGAGGCTCCATATTCCGTGATTCCGACCACCTTGCTTGGGATCGCACCGCCGTCATGGTAGCAAACGGAAGTGCATGAGGGACTTCCAGGGCTGTACCACACCACCATGAGTCATCATGCGACACCAGGGTGAGCACTCGCATGGCGCCGCATAAACACTTTCGCGCTAGTGAACCAAGAATGAATGTT
>JBBPRR010000766.1:0-16784 GCA_038093115.1 Hortiboletus flavorubellus | reverse complement strand
GTTCGTTCAATCTACGTGTAACACACGACTGACGAAGACTAATTATTTTGGTTCGCCAGAGCGCACGGATAACAATCAAGAGGATTCGCAGCGTTGGGGATGCCGTGTAGGATGAAGTTTACGAGCTTGATGTGCAGCCCCGTGACAGCGGTATCAGCTGCGATGAATTGATGTTGGGGATACCTGACGCTGGTTCATGACTGTTGTTTCCACCCGCCTGAGCGATACGAACGAGAGGCTGCATGTAGATGCAGTCCTGCGGCAGTAATGTTAATGTGATCGTTGTGAGGCTTCTTGCACGTTGTTAGAGTGAGACGTAAGTTGGTGTTGGTAGCAGTTCCCCCACACCCCAGTTAATCTTCCAAAATTACAGCGGTGGTGTTCCAAGACGGAAAGATGTCGCAATGTGCATCATACGTGGTATTAGGGGGGATGTATGGACTAACGGAAAGTTGTGTGCATGCTTACCAGGGTGCAAAAAAGACCCTCTTTCCCCATGTCCCTCTCACTCTTGGACCATGACTGTCGACGGAAAACATTCGCATTAAAAAATCTGTCCACCCCGATTTCATCCTGTGTGCAATATCATGGGTGAGTGTCCCTCGATTAGCAGTCCCCCTTGGTCCTTCCTCTAGCTACATCACGACGACAGCCCCCGGTGATCACTCAACTCGTGTGTGGTTACTTGGGTGGCGTCGACGAACATTTGAGCAGAGAAGAGGGTATATGGTTCAGTGAGTTCATCGTCTCCTCTCATTTGCTGACATGGATCGAGCGAGCCACTGTAGATATTTTGGAATGCCGCCATGTTCCGGTCAATAGATGGGTTTCCCTGCGGGGAATCTGAGTCAGCCTAGACTCGGATGCACAGGGCAAATACGTCCAGGCCCAGAGTCTGAGAACCTGTCAGATTCAGACTACCAGGACAAAGGCGAACCCGTGTGACCGTTTCCAGATCACAAGTTATTTACAACCCGGTCAGGTCATCCTTTGTAGTAACATGGCATTCGCCCAAATCAAACAACGACAGAATAGTAGATTCAGGAGTCATTTACGGCTGTGATCCCGGTTATTGTCACTTACCAGGAGACCCTATTTATACCTCGTTGTGCTAAGGGCATAGTAAGGTCGATCTCACTGGGAGACGTGAGATCAACGATTAATTGTGTCGTCACGCCGCCGCCGGAGTTGCGACCTTTCGCCTTGGAATCACCTTCCCTTTTTTGGTTGATACGACCGTCTTTCGAAGCTGTGGCGGACTGGGCTACCAACATGGTATGTGAGTCCGAGCTCACCATTTTTACAATAGTGGATGCATACACAAGGCACCCACCGTATACCATAAATGCGCCAGTTTTTTATCAGATTCAACGCCACGCTTGACCTTGATGCGCTACGACTCGCTCCGGAGTCGTGTCTTATGTCGTAGAACTGCCTGCTTTACTGAGCCACCTCAAATCTGTATGCCGCTAGACAGGAGACTATTATGAACGAGGTTAGCAAAGTGATTTTATTTTCTTTAGCGAGAAGTTTGGAAGCGAGTCCGAAAGTCTATCTTGTCTGTTGCAGACGGATTTTTCAGCAGCCCGGTACACGACCGGACACACAGGCTTACACTTCAGCGTCTCAATAACGGGGGCAGCAGTCCTGGCTCTATTTTTCGCTGGCGGAGTGGATAGTAAGGCTTGGAAGGAGACCTTGTCTCGCATCTAGACGGTCAAGGATTTGGCAGTAAAAATTTATTGCTTGTACCAGATACAACGTGCATTGGCCTCTGAAAAAGTACAATGTAAAAGTAACCTGTCGACAGAGAAAGTTAGCACGATGACATGGTACAGCGTAGCGACGTCAGAATGATTTCTCGTCAAATCCAGCACAAAGCTGGTCAGACAATGTAGATAATACGGGCTCATCATGATCTTGCAATCGAGGACATCGACTCACCAGGACGACTACGATGGAGAAGTTGACGTCGAAGTTGAAGTAATTGGAACAGAAAGTGATGTTAGTACTGAATGACCTGTGGATACTCGGACGTGTAAGTGCGGTATTTGAATTCCTACATAGCCACTCGGAACTGGCCGCTCATGAAGGGAGCCAATTAAAGCATCACGCTGATCGGATTAGTCAGCTTGTCTGGTGTGGCTGCTGTCCTCGTCCACCTTCGTAGGGTGAGTCCAAGTTCTTCCACCATGTCCTACCCTTCGATCACGCCTGATGTGACATGACGCTATGGTCTGTATTTCCAAGAAGCGATTAGGCATCGCTGCCATACTTGCAGACAGTTTTTCTTAGCTATCTGATCACTCTCTTTTTTATTTTTATTTTAAAAAAATGAACTGATGTTGACTACGACGTTCTTTGTAGATACACACCTTCCAGGCTGATGTTCGTGTCTACAAGGCGGTTGCTGCACCAGTTCCCTCCGCCTACCCGAATGTTACCCGGTGGCACGCGCACATTTTCCTCGTACCACTCGGAATTCGACACTTTACCCGGCAGCAGCACTGTGAGCCAATCATTCACGCAGACTGGCCCTGCAGATAGCTCTGCACCTCCTGCCGCCGCCGAAGATGATGAAGGCATTGACCTCTTTGGCGATGACGAGGAAAGAGGACGAGGAAGCTGAAGAATCAAGGCCGAATGCGTTGCTGCGTACAACGCCAAGAAAGCTGCCAAGTCGAAGACGATTTCCAAGGTTCCTAACACCTTGACAGGTGTTCTATGATTGCTGACGCATGTTGCAACAGTTTGTTGTCATCTTAGAAGTTAAGCCTTGGGATGATGGAACTGACGTGCAAGCCCTGGAGTGGGCTGTCCGACCAATCGAACAGGAGGGCCTCATGTGGGGCGCAAGCAAGCTGGTCGCTATCGGCTATGGTATCAAGAAGTTACGAATCACCCTCGTCGTTGGTTCGTACAAGTTTTGTTTGCATCAGTGAGACTCGCTCGGTTTATTGTGTCATCAGGGGATGAGCTCGTATCTTTGGATGAATTGCAAGAGAAGATTGCAGAATTTGATGACTATATCCAGAGCTCGGTCGTCGCGGTCATGCAGAGTATGTAAGACGGGCGTTTAATCGTTCTTTGACTAACGGATGTTCCTAGAGCTTTAGATTGGACGTGCCCTGGGGGTATGGAAAACGTGTGATCACTAATTGTGCGACCATGTGATGTGGATGAAACGACCTCGAGTTATTTGCGATGACCAAGTAAACAGGGAATTATTTTCGGCAGGTCGTAGAGGCGGGACATAACACCAAAATCAATCAAACACTTGCATGTTGCCCTGAACAAATGCCGACCAAGGCACATCGCTGGTGGTGGCGCGTGGGCTTGATGACTTCATGTCGATGTTGAATGGGGAATCCGCAATAATACGGACCGTTCACGCGAAACCGCATTCATCTCTGCGTTGTAACGGAGGTAGTGGCACCCGTGCCTGTTTGTCGGTTTTATTGAAAAATCCACAAAATGCGTAATCTCTTTGAAGTTTGCAACCTAGCAGCAGCTGTATGGAATCGAACTACACGACCTTCCTGTTTAGGGGTACTTGAAATAATAATTGCCGAGCTTACCGAGTTCAAAGTTGTCAGCGAACCACTCGACGCCAAGTCTGTCGTTCAAACAGCGCAGGGCAAGCCTCGCTTGTTCGTGCAACTCTACCCAACACGTCAACAAATTTGAACCAACGACCAACTTAACGACCTGTTGGAACGCCTCTGACGCCGTATTGCCAGTGTGTCAATATTTATGCCGCCGTTCAGAGGCAACCGCTCGTCCAAACTTGAACTTGACGCCGATATGGCAGCATCTGAAGCCCCACCTGGACAGCTTCCAGACGACATTTACAATGTAACGCTGCCGTGGTGGAGAGCGGCAATTCGCACTCATCTCGTCAAGGCCGTCGCGCGCGAGAGTATCATCATAGGGTCTCTGCAGGTAAGTTCTTGCATGGCTGTCATACTGCTTGGGTGACTTGTTTATTACCTTTAGGGGCGTCTTCGCAATTCTTGGTTGGACAGCTATTTTCTGTATTCCTCTACGCTTGGGACACACACATTCTTCATGGTCGCACTTCCGATCATGTTTTTCTTTGGATTTCCAGAGGTTGGGCGAGGGTGAGTCCTGTGTTTCGGGCATATGATATGAAACATCTTGCATCCTGGTCCAGCCTTGTGGTTGTTTTGGCATCCGGTGTCTACTTGTCTTCGTTTATCAAAGACCTCGTCTGTTCACCTCGCCCCTTTGCACCCCCTGTAAATCGTCTAAGTGCGTCAACTTTTCGTTTTCCTTCGTTCTTGTAGGTCAACTTATTCTATAGCTATTGGCACGCATCACCTCGAATACGGTTTTCCATCGACGCACTCGACTAACAGCGTGTCCATGGCACTCTTCATGTTTAGTCAGGTTCACTCCGCCTACTCTGATTATTCGGCCATACCCGGTGCAACTTACTGGATTTCGTGCGGGATCTTGGTGTTATACGCCATTTCGATCGTCTTTGGCAGGATTTATACAGGCATGCACTCCTTCACAGACTGCGGTGTGGGTGTGGTACTCGGGGCCGCTGTCTGGGCAGCCTACATGATCACGAGCGACACGATGGAGCGTTGGCTGGAGAGCGGATCGTGGACTGGTAAAGCACCCTGCTCTCATATTGTGCTACTCTTTGACGAATCGCATTCCCAAATTACGTTTAGTTCCTTCTGTTCTTGTACCGTTGTGCCTCTTGCTGGTGCACTATCACCCGCAACCGGTAGATGATTGTCCGTGTTTCGAAGACGCGATCGCGTTCGTGTCTGTCATCCTGGGTGTTTATTTATCGCGATGGCACTCTATTTATGCTGGTCTTGACGGAAAATTCTTTGACGCGGTCATGCCCGGAAGTCAAGGTCATACATGGACATGGGATGAAAGAATGAGATGGTGGAGTCTGGCGGGGACTAAAGTTGGCCTCGGTGCGTCCCGATGCCTGTGCTATTCATCCTACCCATGCTGACGTCGCCCTCGTATCTCACAACAAATGAAAAAATACGATGACAATAAATATATATATTCAAAAATAGGCGTCCTGATTATATTCATCTGGCGACTTCTCGCGAAATCGTTTCTACACGCAGTTCTACCGCCCGTCTTTCGCGCGTTGGCGCCCCACTTTAATCTCCCACACCGACGTTTCTATACGCCTGCCACGGATTACGGCCGCCTACCCGTGGAGAACGGCCTTCATCCTATCCCGAGTGTGATCGACCTTCCGGGCACACTGGAAGTCAGTGGTGTCAATGGCTTGGAGCCATTCAGGCGGGCGATCAGGCGACGGGGGCTCAACTTGAACGCGGAGAATATGAAGATGCACGATGGACCGGGGACTGGTGAAAGTCTGGAAGGTGGTGAATCCCCTGGGATGGACAAGATGGGTGTGGTGACCACCGAGGTGAAGCATTACGATGCCGATGGTGGGCTTTCGCTGTCCTTTTCGCTTTCTTTTTTTTTTTTTTTTCTGTCGCGTTGTGTCCTGGATGTGCTGACGTGCTGATCACTATATAGTGCTCACCAAGGTTGTTGTCTATGCCGGTATTGGGATTATCAGTGCAGAGGGGATGCCGTTGTTCTTCTCCCTGATAGGATGGGGTATCAGAGCGTGGTGAAAGGGAAAGGGGTGGTCATTATCGAATCCCCGCGCGCTCAATTGTCGAAGAATGCTTCTCGGACGTTGGGTACTGAACGTTTGAACGATCGGTGCGCATTGCCTTTCCCCCCAAAAAAAATCTTTGGACGTCTTTTTTTGCTTGGACCGTTCAAACTACCAGTATAATATACCCCTCCAATAGTGTTATATTCTTTTCTAATTGTATGTTATGTCCTCAATGAGAGACTTGAACGTGCGCATCACAGCATGTACAGTCAGTCGTCCGTTGATTATTACTCCGAGTTGGTCTCGACGACTTGGCGGGAACTTCCTCATCTTTATCGCTGCCTACTAGAAACATTGCAAATACACCAAGAAGAGTCGTTTCGTTTACACCCACATAAAGTACATATTTGTAAGGCCCTTTCGAGTCGCAGGGGCCTTGGGGTGGCTGGCCCTGCACCGCTACGGCGGCCGGGGGCAACCCATTTAACTACAGTATGTGCAATTAGTTCTATAACGAGGGATGGAAGATGGCACACTTTGCAGAGAATAAAAATACGAAAAGAAGACGAGGGAAAAAATAGGTAGGAAATAAATACAGAGAAATACATAGATCCAGACAAAGAGACCCAAGCGTAGCACCTCACACGGGAGAATACGAAAGAGCGTCGAAAAGGCGATAGACCACCAGGGTCTCGCGAGGAGCACGCCCCGGAGAGTGGACCGCTATTGCTTCGTGGTAACCGGTAGTGGGCTCCCATCCGTGCTCACGGTCACGATGGGAAGGACAGACCCACCCGTTGAGAGGATGGAGCCAAACGTCGTCTCCTTGGTCATGTTGGCAAACTTGAGACTTGAGACATCCGTCCCTGTAAACTCTGTGCCCGTAAATGCGGTCCCATAGGACCCCGCGCGGGTGCCTGTCGTCGTCGTCCTCGATAACAGAGAGCCTCCGGTAAGGTCAAGATCGACAGTGGTGAGGCGACACGAAGAGCCGGTGTTCTTGCCAGAGAGGCCCGCGGTGAGGTCTCTGCCATTCCTAATGACGCGATAGACAAACGTGACGATGACGAGAAGATTGCAAACGATGAGGGAGATTCCAGCCTATATAGTTATTTTATCGTGGCAAGAGTCGAGGAAAGGGATCAGGACAAGGGTGCGAACAAGGAAGCGAACGTACCTCCATTTGTGCTGTCATCCCTGAGATGTAGGTAACCGAGCGGACGAGGTATACTGTGTGTACCACACTGACGACGCTAACCAAGATACTGGCCGAGAAAACTGAAAGGACCATGATTCTCTGATTTGAGGGTAACTTTACACGCCATAGCAAACCAAACGGGAGGACCACGAGGA
Organism: Hortiboletus flavorubellus; assembly: GCA_038093115.1. Lineage (NCBI taxonomy): Eukaryota > Fungi > Basidiomycota > Agaricomycetes > Boletales > Boletaceae > Hortiboletus > Hortiboletus flavorubellus. The sequence continues at coordinate 9,793 of JBBPRR010000766.1, read as the reverse complement.
TGACGTCCGACAATACGTCGGCTAAACAGCGGGTTGAACAAGCGTGGGATGGTTGGATTGTGGAGAAACGCACTGAGGACTTCAGATAACGCTACCCAATTTGGCATCGGACATCCTATAGGAATGGTGTCGTACCACGACGTGTCCATGGCACACACGACCGACTTGCAAGCGAGGACGTAGGCCCACATGCAGGCAAACACGCCACCAGCTCCAAAAACTGTCATACTGACACTCCGAGCTGGTGGAACGATACGGACCATCGAGAACGCGATGGAAAGACGGGCAAACCATATTGAGCATGTATAGAAGAGGATGCTCAACCAGAAGGATACTACGTGGGCGTAGCGTGACAGAGCGGGAGTGGCTGGGCGCGGACATGATGAAGCTGGGTGAGATAAATCAAGGAAGGGGAGATTGCTCACGCAAGGACTCAATATTGATGTATGGGTTGTCAAGCGGTGCAGTAAGCGTCCACGCCGTCGCCATACAAACAGCATTACAGATGAATGTGAGGACTGCCCAGAAATCATCCCACCAAAGCCGTCGGATATGATATCGAAACCACAGTCGAAATGAGGTGAGGATGAATGCTACTGCATGAATGACGGTCACAGAAACTTGCGTGATGGTGTTCGTTGGTAGATAGACACGGTATGGAGTCAAACTAAACACTCACTCAGGAAGACAGACACTGTTTCCGGCGACGTTGTCATGCCCTCAGACATTTGTGCACTATCTCAGCAAGTGCTCGATTGAACGAGTTGGGGGAATGGTTGTCTGTCCTAAGAGCTCGGTGGGTTTTTCTTTCCAATGTATGATAAAGGGTCGCAGGGAAGAGTCAGGACCAAACCCGAGAGGGACACGTTAATCCCCAGCACAGGATCTGGAAAAAGGGGTTACTTAATGGTTCAGAAAGAAAAATCCAACGTGGCTGATGCTGACCCATTGTGTGGTAGGGCCTTGGGGACGAGCCACCGGCGACGGCAACTGGCATCGCTCTCATCAGGGTAAAACGTGTGTCACGAGGGAGTGGACTCTGCGTGAGAAGATACTGCCTTCAAAATATCTCGCTTGTCAAGATGAATGTTCACCCGCCCCGAAAACAGCGCTGGGTCCAGGGACACCGAAAATTCCCCTCGCAAGCTTAGATTTACTTACCGAATGTGTGGCATGAATAGGTACCCGGCGACTCCGAGTACTTGAACCATGGCGCCACCAGTGGGTCGAGTCCGGATAACGTAAGTGTCAATGTTCAGATTCGAGACAACAAGGGAGTTCGCCCTAGATGTCATCCTGATTGGCAAGAGTGCGAGAGGACCGGAGCCTGACAGAGCCGCTCAAGTAAAGGTTCGCATGAACGTTTTGCCACCCATGCTAAGTATACAACGAGCCTGACCATGGACACAGCCCAATTGGCTCCCTGTAAGGCACACGTTATGTGTTGCTTGCTCCTTGTTCAGGTTGTTCAGTTATAATTCCGCGCACACCCAACCGTGTCATACACCAACTGACGGCGAACAAGCAGGTTCTTGGATCGTGGTCGCAAGAGTCTTTATTACAAAGTGCGAGCGGCACCCGTTAACAGAGGTGGTGACTTTCTACTGCCGGGTGGTGACTGGCCACCGACCACTGTGCCACAGGGTCATGGAAGGGTCGAACGGTTCGAACCTGCCAACAAAGCTCGTTCTGAGCACGATGCTGTATTGATGGCTGTATTGATGCCGTGGATGCAGGTCTATAGTTAGGGATTTTGTCCCAGGTGTGAGCTGCTGAACATTGGAGCAGTGCCAGTGGGAACGGATCTTTGATGATTTTTCGTGCCTGGGATTATCACGATGTTCCTTCACATAGTGATCTGCACGGGACGCGTGAGATTGACACCAGTGGACGAGAACCCCTGCCTGACCTTCATGCATCCCGCAGAATCCTTCGTGTGCCCTTCGGGATAGGTTTCCCTGACCTTGTCACCCCGCCACCGCCGCGCTCCGTACGAGGTGAGACAATAACAACACAAAGCTGGCCGCGATCTCCTCGCACCTTCGTGCACCCCGATGAGCTCCGTCACCACTGCACATTGAAACCAAGTTCGCAACATCTCCAAGACAGATTGGATGGCAGATTCGTCGATGCACTCGACAAGGTATCCGATCGCGTAGGCAGCATTTTCGCATTGTCCGTTGCTTCCTGAGGTAAGACCTTCAATGATGACGGGCATACCAGGTGACCAATGGCCCGGGGGTAGAGAGCAATGACTCGGATTCGGAGGGGGGTATGACTGCTGGTTGCGACGTCCCAAAAATCAATTGCATCACTGGCACTCGTCAGTACATGTTGCAGCAATTGGGCACAATTCAACGGACTTCAACAAGCCCTAACGTTTTCATCAAGAGGTCAGCCGTCGAGCCATCACTGGCTAGGACTTTCGTATCATCCATCCTCCTTTCGATGTCCATGAGATACTCTGCCGCCCCGGACATCCACGCCACCTCACAACAGAGTGCATGAAGGGCCAAGTACTCGTGATGGGGAAGAGGAAGGGTAGTTGTTGTGGAGAAATTCACACGCTCGGGGATTCTCTGATGCAGCTTCAGTTCTTCCTTAGCTACACGCACATGATATGTGTGTGGTACATCCTATGGAACAATATCAAGACACGAGAAGGAGATGAGGATGGTAAACGCACTCCCACAGGCTTGAGCCACAGGCAGAGGTCGTCGAAAAGTTGATGGCAGTAGAAGTTCAAAGATAGGATGTTCTCAAGACGGTGGATTCTATTGCCCGCCAAGTCCTCGATAATGCTAATATAAGTGAACATCGATAGAACTGCCCCAGCCCCGCCGGATTGAAAAACCTGTAAAAGCATTATGAGTTGACGAAAGGGAAACGCGAGCATCACGCGCCTTTCTACGCTCTTCACCGATATTTTTATTAGTTGCTTCGGGAATGATGTGCGAAGCTTGCACAACTGTGGAGCCACCATGTTTGTAGTCCTTCCAGCCAGTAATCATGCAACAATTGTTATCACGATTCATTGCCTGTTCAAGATGTCAGCGGAAAGTATCACTAGAAATGCATAAGAACGAACGGCGGCTCGAGCGGAGCGATGATCTAATTGACACTTTTCCATCATAGCTGTGGCATATTCATGGGCATCTTCGAACGATGGGCGAGACGGGTGCTCGGACGGTGCGGGGGTCGGTCCGCTACTGCGCTTGACTGCCGAAAGGTCAGAAGGTAAAACAGATTGATCAAAACAGAAAATGAAAAGGGGAACGACGTACATGCGCGGATGAAGCCACTCAGGTATACACCGGCTACCTGCATGAGCACTGTGTTGTCCGTCGCCGAGGTGATCTCGCGCTGAAGCTGTCCTTGGCCATTGCCAGCAGGTGCCAAGCGTAACAAGTGGCCAAGCATGCGAGCACAGACGATGGGAGGAGGACGGTGTGGGGGAGCCTTGAGATCACACGCTTCGGCCTCGAGGGCCAGGCATCGTTGGTATGCGCCATGAAATGCACTTTGTGGAAAGGGATTTTCAGGGAGTGGAGTAGGGTTTTGGAGATACATGAGTTTCGAGAGGTCCGCGCAATCTTCCAGGGAAGCGGCCTCGAAGGCACAGCCATGTAACACACCGCGCCACGAGGATTGGGTGACGATTCCGTTCGAGTCTATGACAGCAACGATGGCCGCGTGCTCGTGGACATCAAAGTAGAGATCCCCGCTGGTCTCGTCCGGTTCAACAACCACCTCTTGGGACATGGCCACACACACACAACTTGGTCTCATCCAGCATGCTCAACACATACGTTCGGTCGCACTTTCTTCAGACTATCTGGTTAATGCAATTGGCAGAGAGGATCAGAAAATCGTCATTGAAAGTCTCCCTCGCGTCAATGTAAGTTCTGTGTCTCGTTGAACTGTCATGCTGTACATACCAACTTTCTTGTTCCCATCATCGTCACACATGGGACTTAATCTCCTTGTCTCGTCTACAGCCCACGTTCTGGGTACCAGACGTTCGGATCGACGATCCCGCGCTCGATTCTTGGAAGCACGGTCAATTCGCCAACGCAGAATCATTATTGACTGCAGCAACCCACAGGTCTGGGAATCCAAGCCATGTACTCGCTAGTCGAGCTCTCGTTAGAGCACGTTTGCGACAGTAGGACACTGCGCTCGCCGATACCACACAGGTGGCTGCTGTTCTGCTCTTACGTACGTTGATGCTGACCCTAATTTATGCCAAGTCTGTCGAAATTCGGGCATCCGATATCGCATTCGCACACTCTCATCCATCTCACGCCAATTTTCTCCTTTTGATCAAGGTACGTGTTCCGTGCACTCGAGCCTGGTTGCCCTCAGATCCTCATATTGCTAGGTCATCATCGTGTCTGCGGCCAGAGAGTACGACGGTGCGATACCCCGTGTAGATGACCTCATTGGTATGGTAGGCGTCAATACAATATGCTACGTAGTTCAGGCACGTCCACATGCATTACCACACAACAGACATCATTACCGACATTTCTACTAGGCATATATGTATCTTCTCCTTGGAGACCCGCACATGAAGAGTGGCGACTACAAGAGTGCGATACGATTATTTGAACATGCACGAGCCCAGGGGCGGCCCTATTCGAGTCAAGTACTCTTGGTGACCCGCTGTGCATTCGAAATTTCACCAGACTTCGCGCAGCGGTATCTCTCCACTCCCGAAAGCAGTGGTGCACCATCCCCTACACTGCTCTCTCTCGAGTGGGTATGACTAAAACTGACAGGCGCTACATGGAAAGATGCCTTGATTGCCGCTGTCAACGTGAGTATCTCCTTTTGCTCTGGTATTCATCGCGGGCTTGACGCTCCATTGCTCTCGAGTTTACTGTACCGAGATTCACGATATATTGGGTTCTCTGCAACCATCTCGAGACGTCCAACCAGATAATGGTTGCAACCGAGTGTTTCCATGGAATGACGAGCGAACCGGGAGATAAAACCCTAGATGTTGAGCAGGCGGAATGGGTGCTCGGTGCGTAGTCCTGCATATCGTGTACGCGTTGTCGTTTTTGTGACTATTCCGTGTCAGAATTCAGGCAGCGCTTCCCCAAGAAACTAGAGTATCTCGGAGGTGCCTGAATGAGTGCACAGAGACTCGACGAGGCCATCTCCGAGTATTCAGCCCCACTATCCCTCGATCCCTTCGCACCTCAGGGTCTTTTCATCAGGCGAAGTAAGGCGTACATAGCCAGTGGTCTGTGTGGGAGGATGCGTTACATGATGCAAACAAGGTACGCTCCTTTGTCTCGTGCAGGTTCATTCTTGTCGACAGCGTCATCATGATCATTAGGTGATCGCGCTCGATTCATCCTCTCCGTGGGGGGATGAGAGGAAGCACGCCGCTTTACACAGGCAGGTCGCTATGACGATGCCGTCGGCACCTTCGAGATGATGCTCTTGAAGGTATTGCAGTCCCCTGATCCAGAAACTCGTGGTGAGTGCACCAACGTCGTGCTGATGATTATATATTGATTGTCTCATAGAGCGTTACCATGAATATGTAAGTCCAGAGCGAACCAAGGCGGCAATTCGTGCGGCGATCGCGAGCGCTATTTGCGAATCCCCGCTAGTACTCGTTAACACCGCGTCTGGTCGTCTCCTCGACAAGTCTGGGCGAGCGCGCTCGTTCGAGTTACAACCCATATTTCGGAAGTTGATCTCCTCCATGACCACATACATCGATCATGCCTGCATTACAGCTGTTTTCATAAGTAGGTTTATCCGAGAAAACTTACCGTAGAACAGTGACCCTGCAAATTCTCAGTTGACAAGCACAGACACTCCGAAGGAAGTAGAAGTAAGATTGGTAGATAAAGTACTAAGGACTAGAGAACACCATACGGTCAACCTATCGATTCTTCTACTCGGCGTCTCTTGACCCTGTGAATATTAGATGTATCGGGCTGCTCCAGCTCCAGCTCCTCCTGTTCCTGTTCCTGTTCCTGCTCCTGCTCCTCATTACACCAGGATCTCCAGTGTGCGTCGGCCGTGGCACCCCCGGGGTACATTGACCTGCGAATGTTCGTCAGTTTCTCACGTTTTGCTGAACGCCCATGTTCGATATATCTCTTCTCCCAACCATATGACGCGTCCAAAAGTCCCTTCCAAACACTATCTCCTTCATCTTCAATGGGACGAAGAATCTTGGAAGAAAGGCCAGCGATCCAGAAATTGAACGCACGTGAAGGTGGGGATGGGGTATCGATGACTAAACGGTCACGTTTTGCGGCAAGGGCGAAGAAAAGTCGAAGGGTCGGGATGTCGGACAGTCCATTGACAGACATCGAGTCGAATTCGTCCGGCTTGTGTTCGGCGGTGTACGTCCTGTTGTTTTTCACTTGAACCAGGATTACCCCCAGATCTTTCTTCATTAATCCACCACGAGTGAATGGAATAACGAGATCTACACCCTTTTGGTTATTTGCACAGAGGATTGCGGCACCTCGGGTCATCAGGCGTGTGATGTGTTTGGTGTTCAACATCTCGAACTCGTGAACTTTGACGAAATGGTTGAAATACAGCTTGCTGTCCCCCAAGACCTCCTCCATCGCTGATTGTTTATCACCAATGACATCTGTCAAGGCAGACTCGACGAAAAGGCAGGAGAGGAAAGATTTGACCCTACACCAGCGGAACCCTTTGAGAGGAACACCATACCTATCAGGGAGGCCAACTGCCTTGTCACGGGCGATTGTGAGCAGAAGCATGACAAGAAGCTCTCCACGGTCCCCTGGGTCCACCGAGAATCCACCCAAGATACCCTTGAGTGCCGTGGCTGGTTTGCATCGTCCGGACATCAGCCAATAGGCTGCTCCGGATAAGATGGGTTCTGACGGAGTCATAGTAATCATCGTCTCCAGGGTGTCAGCGATGCGGAGAACGACGCGCAAGTGAGACTGCACTTGCACGGACTGAGAATCTGCAAGGCTTGAGCTGTACGATGATGACAGAAACTCGATCGGCAGCCGCTGGGCAAGGCAGCCAAGGTGATGAGGCAACTCCAATGGCGTTTCACCAGTAGGATCGAGCCCACCCAGTAACTTTGACGCTGCAAAGCCAATGATATTGGCTTGTACGACTGGGTTTCCTTCGTCATAACGAGTCGCCCACCTAGCAACCAACCCAAGTTAGTTGAAATGAAAGGTCAGTGCAGCATGTAGACGTACATTGGCCTGCCAAATTTTACTAACTGAGCAGTGCTCGACACGTGAGTGAGTATATCGTCAGTCTCCATGGCATCCTCATTTGCTAGATTGGTACGCTTGGCAAAATGGTCAAAGCCAAGCTCTGCGAACGGTGCAACCACTCGTCCTCTCTCGACCATTCTGGCTGAAGGGTCCATCTTCGGATTTGGAATAAAGTTATACATGTGTCCAGCGGTGGAGAGAAAGAGTGAAAACACGGGCTGGTTTGATGGTGCGCGCAATGCACGGCGGAATTCGAGGTAATTGTTTCCCAAAACATGCATCTCGTCGAAGGAGAGGATTATGAACCATGATGGATCCTGAAATGCTTTGAGGGCCGTCAGAAGTGCCCCACACTTCATATTCAACAGGAAGAAAGGATCACTGGTCTTGTTGTTCACGTCAGGGCACGTTGTGCCTGATTTGAGGGGTATCTGACGCTCGTACATTTTAAAGACCTATCTTCACCGAGTGAGAACGCTCAGATAGCCGATACTTGCGATACGCACCTCACCCGCCTTCTCAACAACCCTATTATAAAACCATATACGAAAATCGCCATGGCACGTCATGGTCATATTATGGTTCATGTATTCCCTGAACTGTCCTGCGAAAGGCTTCAACTTGTTCAGCGGTGCAAGTCCTTCGGGGGGAGCTTCTGTGCTCTCCACCACCTCGGCCAATACGACAAATAGTGCATGTAAGAATGCAAGTACACGTTGGAACACCCCAGGACTAGAGTATGTGAGATAACGTCGGACGCTGTGATCAGCAGGAGGATATCCTGCAGAAGAGGTTAGTCATGGTTTGGCTGAGACTTTGATTGGCACGAGAATACAGAATCGTACCAGTTGAACTTTCTGGCCGAAGGACCATAGGAATGACGAGCTCGCCTTTCGCCATCTCATCGACGGCACGTGATTTCCCCATGCCAGACGACTGAATTATCGCCGTGTATTGAGCATACAGGACTCTAGTGTCATCGTCGCAAGAGCCGAGCAAGGCATTCTTGATACGATTGCGCAGGACAGCGGCGACATCTCCAACGTAATGCACATTCCAAGCTTTTTCCGTAGCTAAGAGGAGATGTGACAAATTTTAGTGAGTGTCAACTTCTGACTCGGATCAGCGGACCAACCAGTTGCTGCCCCTGAATCATAGGGGGTAATCGGTATCCGAAGATAGTCTATCAGATAGCCGTCAAACACACTGAAACCGCGGTAAACCATTAACCTACCAATATCCCTAATCGACTTGTACTTCTTTTCGTCCCAAGCTTTGGCAAGTTTCTCTCTTAATGAAGGCCCCTTTTCTGCATCAACCAACTTCTCCAAAGTAAAGGCGTTGTCTCCATACAGCTGTCCATTAGAATGCTGAGAAATTTGTTGTAGAAGGAAAAAAAAGTCCAAGCGTTGAGCTTCATCATGGGGATCAAGCTTTGGAGCGATAAGTTGCCTTGCATACCTGTTGACTATGTCGTCGAGTTCGCTCTCCATGATAGCAAGATATGGGAACTGACCCTATCCTGAGATGTCGTCTGAGCTTCAAAATGCCGACATGGGCAAGAATATCCCACGCTGTGACACATTCTCGGCCAGTACCCCTCTAACAAGTCTAAGTAAGAGACAGCAAACGCGAGAAATGACTGCTTCTCTAGTTATATACGGGGCATTGGTCTTGCAAAACCCGTGATCGGCGCAGGGTCTGAATATGCCTACCAAATCTTGAGGCACTGATAACGGGACACCGGTGGCTTGGTTGTGGGTTCCACCAACCCGGCGGCATCGTCCCCGGTTCTGTTGCATTGAAACTATAAAGTGCGTTAGTATGCAAACTGAGCAGTTCGTTAGCAATCTCTACTCACCTGACCAGCGCCAGCTATGGCTTCTACACAGCAGACACTTGCGCTCTTCCAGCCCATCAAGGTCGGCCGGGGTCCGCGTCGTCTGACCTGTTTCTGCGCATATGCCTCAGCAAGCATCCTGCTCGTCACGGAAGCCACCTTCATCTCCTATGATGGCAGGACGGGTTGGCCACGTCCCAGGGGCAATGGGATTTCCTCAAGAAAAGAAACAGGACCCGTCTTCACCCTATGTCTCCGTATGATATCGCCCGTCACGCTGACCGGGCGGTCGGAGCCACCATCTCCATGTTTGCAAAAGCAGCAAGCAACGCTGTACACGTTGCCAGCTCCGATGGGGTGGAGATACACAGTTCACGCGGTTATCTCTTTGATCGGTTTCTTCAAACAGTATCCAATGAAGGCACGGATAGTTTGTGGCGGAAGATTCACGAGGGAGGTCACCCACGCCATTGTGGACGCTATCGGCGAAGACCGAGTTAGTATTCGTATTTCTCCTTGGTGGGATTTCCAAGGTGGTTTTCGTTGCGCGGGTCTGCGTGCCGCTGTGCTCGTTTCTATGATTTCCAGAGGATGCCGGGCCCGCGACCAAGCTTTGCATATGTCGTTGCCGCTCTACGTGACAAGTACCCAAATTTGCAAAGATGGCATATCTTCATGTTTCCGAGCCTCGCGTGGCAGGGAGCTTAGA
>JBBPRR010000765.1:0-16785 GCA_038093115.1 Hortiboletus flavorubellus | reverse complement strand
TGATGATCCAGACTCGCATGTAGAAGATGTCTTAGCAGAGTAGTAGTACATATCTCTTTTCCTCGTACTTAGCCGACACTTCCAGCCAATCAGCACTGATTATATAATTTTCACCACTGACCTCTGGCACTGCACACGGTCAGTTCATCTGTGTTCATGGGAAAGTTTACCGGTGCACGTTCCCTGAATGTTGCAAACATTCACTGACCGGGAGAACACTGTCTTGTCTCGTACCTCCTGCCTCGAGCCTTCGATCCCTTGTATCTCGCTCCCTCCTTACACCAACAAGGAAGTTTATTACTGGCAATCTCCACACTTGCATGGTGATGCAATGCTACTCACCCTGTGTGTAGCGGGTTAATGAGAGCAGCAAATAACGTGTGGTTTAATCGCGAGCAAAAGAACGGCATGCTGGCATGCTGGGTTCTATTCATGCTGGGTTCTATTGGTGTTTCCTCGGAGAGCCCAGTTGGCGTCAGCGTGGCCAAAGCGACTCTGGCATGGCACTTTTTAAATTCGAAAAACGAGCTGGGATGCTTTCGTCCGCGCAGAGCGGTCGTCCATAATGAAATTACGCCTTGCATGCGGTAAATATTTCATCAAGACAACGTGCCTTTCGCAAGCCAAAAACGATGGGCGCCCCTAGTGGAACCGCAATCGAAGATGTGATGATGAACAGACTTACAAGCAACTGGGAGCATATACGTCACGTCTGTTTGCAGATCGCTCAAGAAATGTATGGCAGAGGTTGATACTGTTGGTTAGACATCCTTGGGGCATTGAGGTGAGGCAGTACGTGAGAGTGACACACGAGTAGAAGCAGAAGAGGCCAATCTGGAAGCAGAGTGGACGTAGTTGAGTCCGAGTGACGAGTGGAAAGGACGTCTTGATAATCTTCCATTGGCAGTAGCGTTGGGTTGCTATGGCAGCCCTTGGCGGATGGCTGGTATGATCTGTGATGAGAAGGGTGGTGTAGTATCACAGCATGAACATACCTTCCAGTCTGGGAGTTCAAGCTAGCACCCACAATCCCAGCACCTAGTAAAAATACGACAAAGGGACAAGGTAAGGCGCTGGCAGCACGAGGCGTCAGACTCATAGGAAACCTCCAAACGGACTGCCAAATACTGGAATCAAATACGACATTCGAGGAAACCGACCAAGGACGGTACACCGCAAACACTGCAACGCTGTCCACGTCTGGAAGACAACATCTTTATCACCCCAGGCATAGACTATCCTAGCGATGAGTCGTGTCGCATCCACAAGTGGTCCATTACTTACTACAGAAGAATAGATGATTGAACAAACAGTCCAGGTGATACAAAAATTAATGAGGGTCGGGTGCCGGGTCACCTCCCTGCACATTGATGCAGTCAAAACTACAACCGGAAGACCAATCTGGCTCCCACATAATGAGCAGAGCAAAATACGCCAGGGTCAAATGCTGGAGATCAAGCGGGTACAGGCCGTCTACTTGCTGTTGTACATAAGTCCATCATACAACCAGAATACATCATAGTTCGTACCTGGCATGGACGACGGACCTTGAAGGGAAAGGTAGAACTGACGTCGTGGGATCAAAAAAGGGGGGTTGAAGCGACAATGCTAGTAGATATGAGATCGGCCAGGGAAACGACCGATACTCTTGCGTTAAGTATAACACCGTGTGCATCGTCACGGGGGCGTGGTCAAATCCGGGATGGGGCTGCACACAAACGCGGGGCCACCTCACTTACCCGTATAACGAGAATCACCATGATAGGATATATAACCATCCACCTTGTATAAACTCACCGGCGGGGCCATGCAGATCCTCGTAGATCCAACATCGTGAGTAGCCAAATTGACCGGAGATAACCAGACAGATGGTCTTAGAATAGGAGCACTCGACCACAAGGATGTTTCAAGTTTAGATAAATGAGCGCGAGGCATGATAAACACAAGACATGACGAGGGGACACGCGCCATACATGATGAATTTGCTCCTCTTCATCGATCATCGGGCATCAATGAGTAAAAGGGGGAATCGCGATGATGGCGGAGCAAGTTCGACAGCGGGAATAAATTGGGAATTCACCACAGGCACACCATATTCCAGCACCCCAGCCATTTTGACGCCGTCCCCTACGGGAGTAACTTCGGCTGCCTCGGGTACGGGTGGCAGGAGGGCTGAGAGAAGCATTTGTGTCCTCGAAAGGTAATCCGAAGCGCTGCGGTCTGCGTTGTTTTTAGAAGAACCAGTTAACTGTAACAGCGCCAGGAGGTTAGCGGTCATCCCACATAGGGCAGGATAAGACAGACATACGTGTGATTGTAATCGGTCGATTGCGTGTCCCAATGCAGTCACATCTGCATTTTTCCACTTCGAAGCAAGGTGGCTGAGGAATGAAAGGTCATACAGAATCTGGAGCATGTCCAGAGAGTCTAGGTCATCGATGCTCCGCACGAATGCGCTCGAAAACTTGGTGAGCATTCTTTGGGGGACAGTCATCAGATATGAGTGGTGATGACTCATACCCAAGTTACGTATGGAAGCAGAGAGCAAGTACAGACATTCCATCATCGGCGGAGATGGTTGTTTACACGTGGATCCTGCACTGGAATTAACATAGCCCAACAGCGAACAAGGGACGTACCAGGGTGTGTCTGCCATATCGTTGCATTTCGGGCATAATGTGACACCAAAGCGGAAACGACATATTCCTCCCAACATGACATGATTCGTTCAAACAGAGCGTTCATTTCCTCTCGGAAGCCTCGAGACCACAGCGTGAGTGCCTCACAGAGCGAATATATATCAACAACTCACTGGTTGCTTCCGCCTGATCGCACCCAACATTGCAAACGAAAGGCGAGGCAGAGAGCTCTTTCGCTATGTGAACATGGAGAACGAGTCCGCTCATTGCCATATCGATGTCTTTGGAAAGGGTTTAGAGCAAGGCATGCCGAAAAACATTCAACTTACCAGGACTAGCCATGAGCTTCTCCGAAGAGACTTTGAGTGCTGACGCCACCCTGACACACAATGCTTGCGCTTCTGGACGGTACGCTCCGGTAAGGTCGACGACCAGCCTCCTGAAGTAGAGGATATATGAGACTTGTAGGATCACAGCCGTCGCGACGTACTGGCTACTTTCACCGTCTGCCAACATTCTAGACAGATCCTTCTGCAACGAAACAGCAGCATCTTCTAAAGTTGTCAAAGCTTCGTGGAGCCGCGGAGCCCTTCCCTCGAGTCGCTGTGTCAGGGTTGCCTTGTACGTGTGAAAATCAGGGTCATGAGATGAGGGTCCAGTTCCAGATGGAAGCTGAAGAATTGGTGGGGAATGGTACAAGCTGTAAAGAGGCGAGAACATGTCTGAAAAACGTGAGTATCGAGTTATTTAAAAATTTTGGATGGCTTTCGCACCCTCGTTGTCGGATCCTAAAGACGCAAGTGCTTGCAAGAACTCTTTCTCTGCACGTACAAGTACCGCCTTCCAAATTCCCGTGATCCGCGTGCTGAATACTTCATCCAGGAGCTCGGTGAGATTGACTATTTCAGGTGCCTCGAGGCCCGAATGTACCACCCACTTCCTCAGAGATGATCGAACCTTCCAAACGGCACTCACTACATCGAGCGATGCAAGCCACTTGTCAAACGCCCCACGGAGGTTTGCCGTGGATTGACCAAACCAACCACCCAGTTTATCACGTAACACTTCCTGTGGAAGTGAAGACGAGACAGATGACACGTCAACAAAGGGTCGGTAGGCTCGAATATTCGCGGGCAGGAGAGAAACATAACTAGACGAGGGAAGCGAGTTCAAGACAACTTGAGTGCTCAACAATAGCTCGGCAGGAGGGTTGGCTGGGGAAGCAGGAAAAGGTTCGGACTGTATGCTGTCTAACACACTCGCAGCTAGAGAGCGTGCCGAAGTAGAGGTCCCAAAGACTGCGCGGGCGGTGTAAAGAGTCCGTGAAATCGCCTCCAAGGTCATTTTTGTCAAATTCCTGACGGCAACGGCAGCGGTCTTCACGTGAAGATTTGTTACTCTTCCAGAAGTCCTTTGAGCGCCTGGGGGACCACCATTGACCGGTAGGCCATTGTTGAGCTCTGGGATATCAACGCATTTGGCAAGTAAAGCATTTAGAGTTCGTGTCCGTTGGGAAAGGTAGATCGTCAAAGTCTCCGTAAGTGGTCGAGAGTCGAGAATATGAAGAGTTAAAAGGGTGGCACAGGTTTCCTGAGACAAACGACGTTATAGTCTGAATTGGCGGGGAGAAATTAGACGAACTTCGCAGGTTTTTTCATACAACCTCAGTGACAACGTTGCCTTGTGTATGATCTGAGTACGGAAATGAGATACGGTCTCCCATTGTCGCTGAATCAAAGGAAACTGCTCCTGAAGCATAACTAGTCAGGGAACGTTTAACGACTCGGTGAGTGACTGACCAGCACATCAATGCCGTGTTGCGTCCAACTTTCGTCATCCTGAGCATCATCACGGATTAAAGCTCGATGAACGACGCGCGCGAGAAGAAACAACCAAGTAGCTTGAAAGTACTTCTCGCGTTCAATCAACCGCCATAAATGCTCTGGCGCATCCAGAAGTAGTTTGATGTGCGCAGAAAGCACCTGTAGCATCTGCAAGTGCGAATCTAGATGCTAGGGCGGTTAAGACACGCAAAGGAAGAATGTCACGTCAGCTCACCATCCGTGCCGCTTTGCGAGACATGATTCTCGCCGCTAGGCAGCCTTTGGGACCTAATTGTAGTGGTAGTTTCCTCTAGTGCTTCTTGTACGCGCTTCGCGGACGTTGCAATGGATATGATCGAGGAAGAAGCTTGGAGTAAATCGCGGTATCGTTCCCTGCGCTTTCCAAGTACCGTCATGCAACAAGAAACACTCCTAACACATCCACGCACCCAACCATGATTCGAAGATCTTCTTGTTTTGCCTCGGCATCAGCCCTGGTCGCGAATTTGGTCAACGGGTCAGTGCGAGTCAGATACACTGCACCTCAGCTGAGCTTGTCTCGTTTTGACCTCGGCTATGGTGTGTTTTGCAAAGAGCTCGTCCGGCTCAATGTCTACGACACTGTCCTGCGATTTGCTAAAAGTGAGACTGCCATATTGTGAAACCGTCTTGGGGAGTGTGTTTGGAGGTGGAAGAAGAACAGATGCTACACCTGGTGACCGCAGGGATTCCAACGGTGCTCTGGATGAGGCCAAGGAGGCCACTGAAGCCGTCGACGGTCGCCGAGCCATGCAATGTTCAAAACAACACGTCAGAGATTTCTATAAAGTATTGATTACGTAATTGTCAAAGTTTTGAATGCATGTAACATGGAGCGGTACAGTGCCCAAGTAGTCCTACGCAGTAACAATCAACAACGCTCTCGGTAAGTGCACACTATCTGCCCTCGGTCTCGTTGCTAACTGTTTCTGCATCATCTGTCTCTACTGGGCTGGGTTTTCGGTCGGCTGGGGGTGGTGCAGGCGCTGCGAGTGATGTGCGTGATGACTGCGACGTCGAAGGTCCATTTTGGATGGGGGAGTTGGTAGCCGAGTTGGCTAACCGCTGGTCGAGTGCCTTGAGAGCGAGTGCGCTGAGATTTAGATCAGATACGTCACCATTCCTTGGCAATCACTGTGCGTACCGCCGCCGCTCTGCCTCTGCCCGAGCACCACCAGGAAGTTGGCTAAACCCAGACTCAATGTCGTGAGGTACAGACGTTGGAATCAAATGAAACCGTGTTGCCAGTTTATGGACGGCATTTCCAAGAGCCGATAAAACGGGACTAGAGACGATATGTCAATATATAGCGGCAGGAGAGATTTCGATACTCACTGGAGGAAAGGAGGAAACCAACTCGTGAGGGCGAATGTTTCGCTCCTATCTCCATAGGTGCTAGTGCCACTGCCAATATCTGCGTTGCGCTTATAAAAGCGCAGATATATCCACGAAACGAACCAGCCAAATTGGATGATGATATACGGACACTGGAAACCAATGAAGACCATGACAGTGGAGAAAGTCAGATACGCCATTGGCAAGGTCTGCAGATGGATATAGATCAATGAAACACCTAGGGCACGGTAAACGATACCGACCTTGACGCGCACTCTAAAAAAACCGAGGATCTGTACTTGATGTTCTGGTATCAGTTGCGTGAATGCAACCAATACGCTGGTGAAGAGTGCCATTTGTCCGTGATACTGCATGCCATACCTGACGAGGCTAAGAGCGCGATCAACCAAGTGGTCATAGTCTCTTACAAGAACAAGTCCGCGTTTCTGGTGGCGACGAATTCAATCCAATTAAAGACAAACGCGATGAGATTTGGCACTGTAACGCAGACGACAATAAACTTCAATGTCTCCACTGTGCCCCATAATCGTTCAAAGTAACGTAACGAGGCTGGTATGACAGCTATTGTCACGAGTAACTGCGGAGCATTAGCGCGTAAGAAAAGCAAGGTCGTGGACACCCACATACCTCGATGACGGTGACCTCGACCAAGGCCGAGGTGGCAAAGGTCCATGGGTAGAAGAGACTAGAGCCTGGCACGAGGGTTAGCCAAGGTATGTACACGGTTCCTGTGGTCCACCAGATCCAGAGGTACAAGGAAGTGGCGGCGACGGTTGCAGCTACAAAGCCGCGTGTGACTGGGGGTGTTGAAGTGAGATATTGGAGTGGTGTCGATAGAATGGCCATTCCGAAGGGATCATGGAAGTCACTGGGGCACAAGTGCTGCAAACTACGGCTTCTTTGTCCGTATTTGTTCAAAAAGCGCTCAAGGGTTGTGTTACGTCAGCTGACCCTCTTTCCCTCATGCCATCATCTCCATGGCCGACTACAACTTTCGTCCCGGGGGTTCGCTCAAGCTCAAGGGCGGTGTTGCGGACGGAGGCATTGTCAAGAAGTATGTCTCTCTTCTTGGTCGCTCTTGACATTGTCTCAGATCACCAGGAAGAAGAAATCAAAGTCGAAACCAAAACTTGACGACGTGAAGGAGCGGGATCGCGAACGAGCCAAGGAGCTCCTGTCGACCGAAGATATTGGGTCCACTCCAGGTTCCGCATCCGGAAGCAACCGTGCTTCCCCTTCGCTTTCCAACGGAAACGAGAGGAAAACAGACGCCGAGAGGCGGTTTGAGGAAGCACAACGCCGCAGAGTGAGCCTCTGATCGATGAACTTTTCTCCATTCACTGATCACGCCTCCAGCTCATGGGAAAGGTAGCCAGGATAGCACACAAGACACATAAGGATCGCGTCAATGAATTCAATGCCAAGCTGGAATCGCTGAGCGAGCACCACGATATTCCAAAGGTCGGTTTGTGAATTCGTGGTCCGTGCAGGCTCTCACGGCATTTCCACAGGTTGGCCCAGGGTAAAACCCGCGTAAATCGCGTCGAGCGCCTTGCCCTCCAGGAAGCAAGGTTCCGCGGTGTTCTATTGCACCAAGTTGTTGCTGTTGCTATGTGTTATGTGCTCTCGCCAATTCGTGTACTCGCGCGTAATACCGGACAAAGAATGTAAGATGTTTGGAAAGCTCCTGGATACACGTATTGTGAAATATTTGTTGTGCTGGCTTTCGATATAAGTAGTCACGGAGGCACCGTTCTTAAGTCCGCAACCACTCTTGACCCTTTTCCTTCACCTTCCACTCAACTGCATCATGTCTGCTGCACAGCAGGCCGAGAAGAAAGGTCACATCTGCCCACCCTCTGATGCCAACCATCCCGCAGATAGATGGGAGTCTCTCTATGTATATTCCTTTATTTGCAAGTTCACCGGTCTGCGCTCCAAGGTTGAGGGGTTAGAGACACCGATGGAGTAAGTGTCTATTCGCTTGAATGTGTATCGGGTTCCCCGTGCCACAACTCTCGATTTCATCCGATGACAGTTTCGAAAATGCCCTCTTAATGCCAGGGGCAGACCCTATCCTTTCCAAGATACTTCAACAATTTGTACTGAATCTGCGCCCGCAAGCGCGTAATTTGAGGTATGCATGCTTCTGTAGCTCGTGCAGATCATGGTGAACGATTTGGGGCTCTGCTAGTGTGGATCAAATATCGTCAACTCTCTCCAGCGTCCTTGCGGATACTTTCAAGACCTCGGAGAGGACCGTTTTTTGGGATTACGAACGCGGAGCAAACGTGGACCCCATCATCACCTTAGAAGGTGGTTTTTTTGCCGCTGATTGGATCCTGAAAGTGGGTCTGTTCTCGTAATTATGTTAAATGCCCCCTAAACGCGTAACAACGGGTCGGAAACAGCTCAAAATCCTGCGGTTACTCGTGGACGTGCAACTCGCGCATTCGACGGAGGTAAAGAACATCATCGATCGCGCTTGGGGAGTGACGCAACACAAGCATAAGAAAAAAGACCCCGTAAATGCTCCACCAGATGCATCCGATGCCAAGAGTCAAGAGAGACTGCAGTTCATTCCGCTGGGACAAGACTGTTCAAGAAAGCGCTACTGGGTCGCGGATGGTCCGTGTCTTTCATTTCGATGTCTTCGCCCCACATCCTGTTTGCGTGTATTTGTGTGAGGCCGCATTTTTTGGGCCCCTTGATATCCGGCATTAGCCGTCTTTCATGGATTCCCGCTGACTGCCGTTGCGGTCTATCTTAGATTCACCGCGGATATATGTGTCGACTAATCCCTGGAAAATCACGGCAACACTCCAGACCATTTCCTCCACGCGAGAGGAATACCTGGCAGTCATTGCATCGCTCAAGGCAACTGTGCCTAAGTCTAACAAGAAGAGTAAAATAGAGCAGGCTCACTTGGCATTAATCGAAGCACTTGAAAGTCGAGTCGATGTTATAAGTGCTGAACTCGCGGTGAGTAGGTTCTCCTTTCCGCTGCGTAGATAGAAGGAGGTAGACAGTGAAAGGAACGTGTGACCCGATCGCTGACTTGACGTACAGCGCGTGCAAAGGGTCCGCCGAAAAATTGAACAAAAGCAGATCCTCATGGCTCAGGCTGAAATCAGGGAAACGCGGACACGACGCCAGACGCGGCGCCCAGACTATGTGTACAATGACGCGGAGAGTGGCGAGGTAGGCTGCTTGCTTCAAGTTCATACCAACCTCGTTGCTGATTTAATCTTGCTTTGCAAGGATGATGCTGATGAATACAAGTTTGAGGATGAGAATGACGACGACGACGCTTTTGACCATGACGATTTCCTTAATTTCCGCCCGGAGACGCGGGGTAGACGTCGAGCGGCTGGCATACCTCCCCAACGGAGATCTACGAGAGTGATAAGAGGTAAACGTGGCTCGCCTGATTTTTCGGCGCATGAATGGCGGGGGGAGAGACGGTCGAGTCGGTTAGGAGGTTCGGAAGACATGCGGCTGGACCGTCCACCGAAACGTGCGCGGACGGAGGAGAGCACGACAAGCTCCGGCTCCACCGGGTTGCCTGGCTCTGAGGCAGCACCTGCAGAGAGCGAGCAAAAGGTTAACAATTCAGGCTCTGCCGCAATGAAACCCAACGAGATTCCTGTTGAACAAGTGAACGGGAAGAAGAAGAGCAAGTTTTGGTACTACGCGGTCGAGCCCGTCGCTGGACCCGCTCGGTCATCCACACTTGGTAGTCACATGCTGGCGCCTACAAATGGGAATGGACACGGCAACATTAGTAACGGTTGGTTGCCTTTGCGGCACGGGGCCAATGACGAGATGGACGTGGATAGGTGTGTGGATGAACGCCAGCTTTCTTTTGCGACGGAGCAAGCGCAACATTTGCTGCTATCTGGTGGAGATTGACATATTCAAGTTCAGCCCTGCGTTTGTGTCACGACGGTCCAGGGCAGTTCACACTCCATACCACTCACTGGCGTTTTGATTGAAACAGCATAGCCTAATCGCATTTATTGTCGACATCTATATATCGTACTAGCTGGATCACCATTAGCACTCGAGTGATCTGATTATTTAGGAGACTTGGCCGTTGTGAGACCTTCCTGATTTGTCAAGCAAATGTTGTGTCGGTCAACCACTGTCGACAGTGTTCTGACCAGACCCGCTGACTGACCCAGCTTTCGATGTTTGCGCGAATCGCAGAGAATGCACTGCGCAACATCTCCCGTCCGACCCGCAGCTTTCGTGGTCGTCCTCGGACTATCTCCCTCCACCGCCGGGCAACCACGCTCGTGACCATCCCTGCTTCGTCTGACGATGCAGAACTCGCCTCTCTTTTTGATCAGCCACAGAATGGCAGGCAGTCCCGGCCACTGTCCGCCTCAGGCATCTTCCAGCACCCAGAATTGACCTCCCCTGCAGCCTTCAATGCTCTGGCCGAGTCTACCCTCGTACGCGCACAACTTTTGACGGAGCGAATTTTACGGGCCAACCAGTCACGGTCCGAGATCTTCAAGGTGGTAAAGAACCTGGACAGACTCAGCGACATGCTATGTGGTGTTATCGACCTTGCAGAGCTTCTCCGAAATGCCCACCCTGACCCTCAGTGGGTCCAGTGCGCTAACGACAGTTACGAGAAACTCTGCGAGTACATGAATGTACTCAATACCCACGTCGGTCTCTACGAGGCGAGCTGATGCCTTCTCATATCCGTGCTCGCTAATATCGTCATAGATTCTGCGCACGGTTCTTCACGACCCCGAAGTCGTTCAGTCCCTCAGTCAGGAAGCTCTTCAGACAGCTTTGATTTTCTGGAGGGATTTTGAGAAATCTGCAATCAAGTTGCCCCCCGAGCAGAGAGAGCGATTTGTTTCCTTGTCTTCCGAGATCCTCACTCTCGGCCACGAATTCGTCACTCAGGCGTCTGCCCCGCGTCCCCCAGCTGTCATCGAACCATCAGAATTAAATGGTCTGAAAGACGACGGGATGGGCGCAAGGCTTCGTCGTCAGGCGTGGTCTACTCAAAAGAGTCTTCTTGTATATCCTGGCTCTCACCAAGCATACATGATCATGACATCTGCTCCCAATGAATCTCCACGACAAAAACTCTATATGGCTGCACATGCCAGTAGTCAACGACAAATAGAATGCTTAGAGCAACTGTTGCATGCACGTGCTGAACTGGCCCGACTTGTTGGATGGGACAGCTATGCTAGTATGACTCTTAATGACAAGATGGCAAAAACACCGGGTGAGCAGTTTTCTGACGAGCACTTGGTAATATTCTTAACCAGTCCTAGAGAACGTCCGACAATTTTTGGATACATTCTTAGATCAAACAGGTGTTCATGCCCGTGTTGCATTGCATACACTCAGATTACGGAAACAAGCACACCTCGACACTCAGACACTTCCTATCATACAAGCGTGGGATAGATCTTTTTATTGTCCGCCAGAGCCTCCAGAGCCTCCCATACCGTTACCCTCTCTTTCCCTCGGACGCGTTTTTATGGGTCTGTCACGGCTCTTCAAGCATCTCTATGGCATATCGTTGCGGCCGGCTGAAGTGGCGTCCGGCGAGGTCTGGCATTCTGATGTCCACAAACTCGAAGTGGTAGACGAGGATTATGGTGTTATTGGATGGATATACGCCGACCTTTTCGCTCGAAACGGGAAGTCGTGCGGCGCAGCCCACTACACGGTCCGTTGTTCCCGACGGACGGATGACGACGACGAAAGTGGTGATCTCACTGTCGGAGATACCGAGGAGTTTCTTGCTCCTTCACGAAGTTTCGAGGCCGTTAAGCGGCATAAACTGCGCGGCACGCACAATGTGTACCAGCTCCCTTTGGTCGTCCTCTTATGCGAATTCACCCGCCCCACGATCGCCCGAGGGCCCACGTTTCTAGAATGGCACGAGGTGCAGACCCTATTCCACGAAATGGGCCACGCCATGCATTGTAGGTCACTTCGCCACATATCTATCACGAGTGGCGTTGATGATGATGCCGTAGCTATGATCGGTCGAACAGAATATCACAACGTTGCGGGCACCCGCTGCGCAACGGATTTCGTAGAGTTGCCGTCCATCCTCATGGAATACTTTCTCAATTCGCCCAAAGTCCTCTCCCTCTTCGAAGCGGACGGTTCCTCGATCCTAAGTCAGACTGGCAACCACCACGAAGACCCGTGCACGTTTATCGATACGCATGGCACGATTTTACTTTCCGTGCTAGATCAGATGTATCACTCCCCCGCCGTTCTTGAACCAGGGTTCAATTCAACGGCTACCCTGGCAAACCTGTACAACATTCGCGGCCTCATCCCTCACGCAGAAGGAACGTCCTTTCAAACCCAGTTTGGTCATTTGTATGGGTACGGGGCAACGTACTACTCCTATTTGTTCGATCGCGCGATCGCATCGCATGTCTGGCGAAAGGTTTTCTCGAGCGAGCCGCTGAATCGCGAATTGGGAGAAAAGTACAAAGCAGAGATTCTGCGTTACGGTGGTGGCAAGGACCCTTGGAAAATGCTTGGTGCACTGTTAGATGTGCCACGGCTTCAAGTGGGCGACGAAGAGGCGATGCGAGAAGTGGGTAGATGGAGGGTAGAGGATGGGCCAGTGTCAGAACGACACTAGGTTGTTACTGGTTTTGCTATTTGGACCGGGTACATTCAATGACACTATTTGACAGATGTGGAGAGCAACTACACAGCGGTATTGACGATCTGGAAGGATATGTGGACGTACAAGTGCATCGGAAAAAAATACATATTTGAATAATAATATATGGGCTAGTGCTGATTACAAGCTATTCATCTTGGAGAATAATCAATACATTTGTTTGGCTGATAGATAAAGGGCATCTACTCACGTTAAGATACCTTCTGACTGCAACTCTTGCTGCATCCTGCGAACCGCCTCTTGCATGGCATTGAATTGGTCTAGTTTTGCTTGTTTCGATGCGAAATCAGTTTGAGGAATGACAGCGGGCATAACATGGGGTAACTGTATCACGGAGAGATCGATCTCTGGTAGAGGTTGAGAGTCGGTGAGGTATTGGGGAAATGTGGAATAGATGGTTGGTTGATAAGTGCCCTGGTCATTAAGAAGTGATGTCCAATCTATACTGGTCTGGGAGACGTCGGGTATGAGCAAGTCGAGAGTTGTCGGGTGGGGAGCCCCAGTTACATCGGATGGAGGGACATTATCCAAGGAAGCAACGAATGAGTTATCGTTAACGGATTGTAGCAAGCTATCAAGGTCGGATAAATCAGTTTGTGCAGATATATGAGTATCTGCCGTTGCAATATATCTCAAACATCAGTTACAGCCCGGGTACGCGGGTGTAGACACTCACGAGCAGGCGGGCACTTTGGTGGATATTTCGGGTTTCCAGGGATACTGTAATCTTTGAACAGTTCCACCTCCCACGGCGCAGAAAAATCTGGCTCGGTTGCGTCAACCGGAGGTGGAATAGCGAACAGGGTGTCAAAATTGGTATTGAACCAATCATCGATAGAATATTCGCCTTCCATGTTAGAACGAGGCAGGGGGTCCGATACGGTCTGAGGACGGGGAGCAGCCATTGAATCACGCGGACGCTTCGATGTCCCAGTGGCATCCGCGTCAGAGAGACGTCGCTTACGAAATGGTAACACTTTATTCGTCTCAGGAACTGTGGAATGCGCAGGGGAAAGATCCGGTGAACTGCTATCCGACGGTTCGTCAATATCATCTGTGCTCGAGGGTGGAGATGGGAGGCACGTCCAAGTTGTCATGGAAGCGCTGTGAACAGGAAATCGTCGACACCGGTTTGTGGCGAGAACCAGAAAACATACCGCAGACGTTTGATGGGCCGACTGGCAGTGGAAGATGGCCGGTCAACTGGTTCCACAGATGACCGACGGCGTTTGGAACCAGCAATAATTGGAGGTGCGACATCCTCCTCCTCTTCGCTCTCATCCGTAAAAGAGTCGTCAAGGGCTGGTGCAGGGGATGCCGTGATGGATGAGTCAGGAGAGGGATATGTATCTTGAACCGCCTGCAAGTTCTGCCTTTCAGTTGCAACCTCAGCGGATTCCCTGTCCTCCCCCGCCATATCCTTTACTATGGCATCCAGATCCCCTGCGAAAGTGCTCCTGGTAAAAGTCGATGAATAGAGGCCCTCTGCATCCAACTTCATTGCAAGGAAGGCGAATTTGATCTTAGGAGACAGCATACGCTGCGAATCCTCTTCTACCAGTGCGCGATAAGCTGCGTCGATCATATCGGCTCTGCAGTTGGAGAAATGTTTCCGACACAGAGTCGTCCAACCAATCCGTCGACGAGCATTGATGAACCAAGAATTAATGGAAGAGATCTGACAGGATGAGGCAGCTGCGATCCGAGCCTTGTCTTCTGCGGTGGGGTAAGGATTATGCAAGTTATCCACCAACCATTTATGTGCGGGGATAAGGAATGGAGGGGAGTTCTCTGCGTTGGGAGTCGGTGAGCTAGAATACGAGCGAGAACAGCGGGTATCGTTTCTATTGTCCGCCTGCAAGGGCTTCGGATTTGCGTTGAGATCCAGGGCGGCCATTTGACGCAACATGGCGTCACAATCTCTTTGCAGTGAGGTTGTGTAAGATTCTTCCCCGCGTTTTATATCGAGAAAACAGTTGGCGAGAATTTCAATGCGAGAAGCGACTAAGTGAGCGAGGGATAGTGTTTCTTGACCAACGCTCCCGGCCTTCGATGCGGTTTGCAAAATGTCCGGAAGTGTGGACCATGTCTGATAATATGAAGCAAGCGTTGTTGTGTTACCCCCCAGAGCGATCGGGAAGTCACTCTCCGCGAGGTAGAGCCTCTGAGACAAGTCGACGTCGTGCATGACAATCGTTGGGAGAAGAAGCGCCAAGCCCTGAATCAGGTCGCGTCGTTTACAGGAACGGTAGACAATGCGGACATTGAATTGTACAGATGGTGTAAGCACGAAGGGGGCTTTCTGAATCGTCAACCTCGATTTCATTCACCTATCCGCCACTATCTTCTCATGGGTTTCAAGTTAGAGGACGCATATACTGCAGAACTGCAGGCCATTCTCCGCGTCGCGCACTCTTTGAGAGACGCGGTTGGGGTTTCTATTCAACCTCCCATCACCAAAGGTCTCCACGATGTGACCGATTCGATCGACTTACCGAGTCCACATCCACTGCTGCCTTCACTTCTTGGTGCAGGTTTCAATCATGAAATTGCTGCTTCAATTAGTGAAGTATATCAACTACGTGCGGAGGAGCTTAAACGACGCATGCGGAAGTCCATCATCACGGCGTGTCGCGAGAGAGCGGGACTCCCAGTGGTCGCTCTAGCATTATCCCCGGACGAATTCATGAGAAGACTCGTGTTCATTTTCACGGAACTTTACTTGCGCCGCTTGGAGCAATGGAAAGAGCAGATCATTCAACGCATCAACCAAGTTCCTAAGACTCCGAACAAGGCAGCCTCAAGGAATTCTCGTACCTTCAACCAGGTCCGTGTTCCCACTAGATTATCATGCTTCTTTTCATATACTATGTAGGAATACGTTCCGCTATTGGAGCACTTTTTCGAAGAAAACCCGTTCCCGACGCATGCGGACAAGATGTTCCTCGCCAAGAAATCAAACATGGAGTACAGGCAAATTCATGTATGGGTAAGATCGTTATTCGTCTAACTGTTGTCTTTCTTCGGTTAACTGACATTCACTCTATCCAGTTTCAGAACCGCCGGAGTCGCACGAAAAAGGAGGGCAAAGTATTGAAAAAGAAGCCGACATATGAACGAGCAACGAAACCATTGGACAAACTATACGAGCGCATGAAAGGTCACATGGTCGGCTCTGATTCTCAAGCTCCCACACTTTCTAGGGTGGGTTCATTGGAGGTACATGTCTCATCTTCCTTACAGAATTAGCGTTCTCATTCTTTGGTAGATAGAAGTCACACGGAATAACATGTCAGACGATGCGTTTGTTTCATCTTCGCCATCGCATGCCTTTCCGTCGTCTTATCCACCCACCTGCGATTATGACCCATTTCCCTGCAAAAGCGGTCCTATTTTTTTCAGCAAGCCAGAGTGGAGACGCGTGCCGGATGGAAAACTCCCTCTCTCCCCCTCGACTAATATTGATGACCTAGTCGAGAGGTTTTCTTATTTGAATGTCCGAGATGAAACGCGCTCCCAGGGATCTCCCGAGCTGCAGTCGCATGCCGCGACCGCTGCCATTACTGTTATACCGTCTTGTGCACCTCACCCATCCCTCATGATCTGCAAGTATTCCCAACCTGGGAATATTGTTCAGCTTCGTCCGCTGGCCCGTGCGCGTGTCTCCTGTTCGAAAGCTTTCCAAATTCTCAGTCCCACCTCAAAGCCCGTCACACTGGTACCCTCCTCAGTCCCACCCAACAAGAGCGAGCTCCCTGGGAAGCGGAGGACTGTTCCGTTACCACGACGTTTCCCCGGCCGAATACGGAACACTTGCCGAGATACCACGCCTTCAGACAGCTCCTCGACGTCTTCTTCGCCTCGCTTGTTTTCTGCAGACCCCGAGAGTCGCAGTTGTTCTTTTTCAAGTGTGTCAACCCCATCAGACACAGGAAACATCCAGGAACTACCCTTCCCGTTCGGCTCATCATGTCGCTCGTCATTTGACAGCCCAGTTCATCTCCTTGGTTTGGGAGACACGGCAGCGATCTCGCCATCATGTGTTTCGTGATCAATGCGCGATGAGCTCTTTGTCGTCTGTTTTCGCGCAGTTAACGTCGTGCACCTGCATTCCCAGTCGTAGTCCCTCGCCCTTCCGGCCATATAGGAAGATGACAGACTAAGGGGACCACTCATGGCACGCGAATTTCACTGAAAACGCAAAAGCTGCGAACCGCTCGCGATGGTTGCTGCCTAC
>JBBPRR010000764.1:0-16799 GCA_038093115.1 Hortiboletus flavorubellus | reverse complement strand
GGCACTTCGGCTGGTCGGGAAAGGTACGGGGAAATATCGGCAATGCTGGAGCTGCGACGAGAAGACTCGAACGGTTTCCGTGCCGTGGTTACAGCGGAGGATGATACAGCAACGGGGTTTGCAACGTCGACAGGTGATGCATCACTGGAGACACTATCCGCTCGGGGTGGGACCTCGGAATCGTTGGAAGCCATGAGGCCTGAATGCTCTTGGTAATTACAAGAATCCTGAGTTGACACATGTTTAGCCTTGGAAAGACCTGGGGAATCGACCCGCGCGTGGCTGAAGGTGGGGACACGGGAGGACCAGTCTGGGGTTTGTAAACGATTTGGCGAGATAGTTTTGGGCAGAAAGGCAGCTCTGTCCACAGCGTTTGGCGGCTTTAGATCAATATTCTTGGAAGCTGAGATGGAGAGTGAGTTTAAAAGCCGGGCGAAGTGGGGATCCAGAGGCTCGGCAAGGACGCCCTTCTCATCTGACTCGTGTCTCGCTATTATGTGGTCACTAGTGACCGGAATGGCCTCGCTGTACTGCGGTGAAGGCGTTTGTGGTTCACCGGTGTCAGCAGAAGATGAGCTTGATTCTCGGGCACCCCTATCACCCGATGTGTAGGAAACAGATTTACGGTTCCTTGATTCAAAAACTCTAGGTTTCCT
Organism: Hortiboletus flavorubellus; assembly: GCA_038093115.1. NCBI lineage: Eukaryota > Fungi > Basidiomycota > Agaricomycetes > Boletales > Boletaceae > Hortiboletus > Hortiboletus flavorubellus. The sequence goes on along the minus strand of JBBPRR010000764.1, from coordinate 16,143 downwards.
GGCTGAGATAAATGCTTTCAAGGCTCTGTTGTGCACGATCAGGAGCGTTTACGACAACAACCGTTGAAAACATACGCAATGAATGGCGAGATCAAATAGAACTTGCCGGCAGCAGCCCTATTACGCTTCCACGTGGGCAGGTCCGTCAGTTTGAACCATTCAATTCTCTGGTAATTCGATTAGATGGTGGGGTCTTGATGAAATCACTGGCACGTACGCTGATCTCCTTTCGGGTGCGGGTTTTGAATGAAAAGTCCTCTGGGATTCCGGGAACGATGAACAGAGAGATAAGCTGCTCTTTTATGGACATCTCTATTACATTTTCAGGGTTAATCTGTCCTGCCAAGTTGTAACCCGTCTCTTCCAATACCTAAGGGATACTAAGGTCAATGTATTATCGCAATGAATCTCGCCTTACCTCGCGAATGGCACATTCATGAGGGGGCTCATGTTCATTTATCTTACCCTTGGGAAAGCCCCATCCCGACGAAGATTTCCACCCTTTCACAAGGATGCACTGGGGCAGGACGGGATGTCAATGATGAGAAACTCGATAGCGGTGCGACGAACTTTCTCCCAATTCTCATTCAACATTATTGCACCACAAACAGGGACCCTCGTTTTATACTGCATGAAGGTGTTGAAAGCTTGTTCATGATCGTGACTCCATTGATGCAATAAGGGGCAGGCATGGAATAGCATCTCGGAGAACTTCTTGAGCGGTAAAGAGGGAAACTTGGGGTTTTGTTCTCGAACGAAGTCCTCATAGAACCAATGGCTATTGATTTGCGTAAGGCTGTGAAGGTCCATTAAAAGGCTGCCAGATGGCTTACGCTTGCTCCACCTGAAAGCATATCCGCTCCAGCGATGAAAGCTCTTCGTCGGGAAGATTCAGAAGAAACCGGCTACGGCAAAGTAAGAGACGACGGGGAAAGAACAGAAAAATAAAACCTGGACAGATCCTCGAGGACTTCGTCGTGTGTGGCATGTTTGTAAGTGAAGCGTTCCTGAGCATCTGCAGTTGGGGCAGGCTGTATTTCCGGTGACGAGGAAGAGGAGGAAGTCATAGTTGACGAAAGTAAAGACCAAAAGAAGGAGAGTTAGGATAAGCCAGAATCTACGACGATCGTTTTATGGACAAGAGTTTTGAGATGATAAACCTATGATAGAATTGTTCACCGTAGTATGCCCGACGCTGGTCCGCCTGCCAAACATAACCAAACACATCATAGGTATCACGTGATAATTCCCCTCATGTAAAATAGATAAATTAGTTGATACAAATAATTTAAGCTTGGAAGCCCATTCGTCGCGCATAGTCTCGAACCTCTTCGACAGTCAACCTATCTGACCCAGACCAATTCGCCGAACTCGTCCGCGCTCTGAACCGACTTTGCCTTGTTCGGAATATTTCTTCCATTCGCAATGGTCGGATCGCCCCGAAGACATCGTCAGGGTTCACAGTACTCTGCATTTGCAGCGCCTGGCGCAGCTCTGGAGACTGCGCCCAGTCTGGTGGATCGAACGTCCGAACCCGGTCCTCATCTTCTGAGTCAGAGTATTCACTGTTAATCTCCGGAAGCTCAATCGACTCGCTTGGAGCTTCGGGTGTTGGGGGCTTGGTAGCTTGCATCTGCGCTTTGGCCCGCGCAGCCATCTGGGATTGGACCATGGTGGAAGGAAGTTTGTCACCTACGTCGTCCTCTTGAGGCTTTGCCTTCGTCTTACCCTTCAGAGACGATGGCACTACCTTGAAAGGTTTCGCCTCTGGAATGATCGACTTAGCTGAAGGAGCTGGTGGGCCATTCAGAGTGGTGTTATACGCGGTCGACGATACGAGAGCTGTAGTAGTGGACTTCACACCCTTTTGGGCAACGAGCTTTGTGGCTGGCGTAACGACCAACTTTGTAGGAGGTGCGAGATCCTTCTTATCTTTTGAAGGGGGTTTCTTGCTCTCCGCTTTTCTCTCCGTCTCTGGGGCGAACCTTCGTTTCTTAGAGCTGTCATCCTCGGCTTTCTTGGTGGAGATAGGAGGTTTTAGCGGTCGGCGGTCTGTATTCTCTTCTCTTTCACGTTTCCGCTTTTCAAACTCCTCCTTGCCCTTCCTTTCTTCCTCGAGAAGCCGAGTCCTTTCCTCTGCTTTCTTGGCGATGGCCACCAGACGTCTCGCCTCCATGTCCTTCAGGCGTTGCATCTTCTTATCTGCCTCCTCTTGTTGCTATAAGCGGGTGGTGAGAATGAGTATCAGTGTATAAGTCACTTGAACCGACCCTCTTGGCTACAGCGGCAGCTAATTGCAAGCTTTTCAGCTCCGGCTTAGCTTTCTTGCCTCCGCCAAGCATGCTGTTGACAAGTTTGGTGGCTTGACTGAAAAAGCCAGCTTGGGACTGAGATGAAGAGGCAGTGGAAGCCATTGAAACTTGACTTGTACTCCGAGCGGATGGCTATTATGCGGGTCAATCGTCGAGTAATGGGGACAATTGCGAAACATTCGAAATTACCCACCTCTACACGACCGGGACCGGCCTCAGCAACCCCTTCGCATTCAGTGGCTTCTGTGATGGAGCATTCAGCGTCCAAGATCTCAACAGTCTCTTGCTCTCGTTCCACTTCATTATTTGCCTCAGCTTCAACATCTGTGTCACTGGACAAAGCTACCGCGTCGCCGTTCTTCTCCGTTTGAAGACTTCTAGTTGGTCCTTGACTTTCAGTTGGGAGTGAACTCCATGTGTCCTCCTTGTCTACGTTACTGAAGTCAAATGGTCTCCATCCTGACTCAGCAGCAGCAAGTTTTTCCTCAAGCGGCCAACTATCATCGTCATCATCGTCATCAACGGCAGTTGGACACTGCTCGTCGCGTGATTGCGTGTCAATGGTATACGGAGTGCCTTGCGTAAAGGGGACCCACGCAGGAATTCCGTCATGATTGTCAAGCATTGGATCGGAGGAAGAGTTGGGTTGTACAGACATCTGGGAAGTTCCTTGTACAAGGGAAGGCAAGCCGTCAGAATGGGAAGTGAGTCGAGCGGGAATACCCAGGGGCACAGCGACGGGAAGTGTGAATTGGCTTGACGGGAGGTTGAACGAGAATCCCTTGGGGTGATCGGAAACGATGGAGGATTGTTTTGAAGCTGGAGGCATGAATACGGGTAGTGGCGGTTTGTTGAATACCGGACCAGCGGGCTTGACAAAACCTGGGTTACCCTTCAATGGGGGTGAATCGGGCGGAGTAGTAGAGACGCTCTCATCGCAACTGTTGGTTCGAGAACCGACATCCACTGCCTGAGCCGTCTTCGTTGGGAGTTCAGGCTCATTGGGCTGTGAGGTGTCTGGAGCCAGGTCTGAGAGACTAAGCTGACGTCCAGCCCCTCCAGCTTGAGGAACGGGAACACAGGGAATTTGATCGTCTGAATGTGCTTGGGTACCGATGGGTTCTTGCTCGGGCACACCATCATTGCAAAGTACCTCGGAGTCACTAGACTCGCTGTTAACCTTGTTCCGCTCGGCTACCTTCGCCTCAGCAGCTGCCCGCGCTTCAGCAAGTGCAACTGCCGCCGCACCACCAAGTGACTTGCCCATGCTTTTACCAGAGCGCGCTCCAAGTCCTTCAACAGTGCGCTTGAACAGATCAATAAAACCATCCTCTGCGGAGTTCAGGAGAGTGACTTGTTCATCAACGTCCATTGCATGGGATTCCAAGTGGTCCACTGGCACGGCTGCGATGACGGAAGACAAAGTAATTGTTTTGCCTGGTGCAGAAGGAAGGTCACGTAGACCGGTCTTCCCAATCTCCTTAGAGGCCAGTGGAACCACGGCAACCTCAACAGACTTGGCAACCTTCGACTTGTGCTGGTCCTTATCCCAGTCAGGCACAGGTAGAAATGCACCGAGCATCTCCCCACTCTTTCGCTTAACTGCGGTCGATACTCGGGGGAAAGTTGTAGAGATAGCAGCCGCAGAAGTGCCAGGGAGTGAGCTTGTTCCTTCCATTGCCTTAGCCTCCCGTGCCTTCATCAACCAGGAAGTTCTCTTGCCAAGCGGCGCTGGAGCAGGCGCGGGAGTGGGAAGTACGGAACTGGTTAGTGCCTCTTGCGCAACACGCATGGATTTACGCAAAGGGGATGGTGCAGGAAGCGTCGGGAATCCTGCGGTACTACCTTTGTGAGCCAACATCCTCGGTGATGAATCATTTAATGGAACAGAGGTCGTATGTGGAGTCGGGATCGAATTCGATACAGGAACAACTGGCAAAGGGGCCGTGAACGCGTTCCTCTCACGATCGCCTGGAGAGTTGATGGTTGTTCGGGGGGGTAACGGCTCTGTGTGATTGCCTGTAGGTGCCTCTGAGAATTGCAATTCAAGAGGCGAGTCGAGCGGGATGAAATTAAAAGGTGGTGAGACCGAATATCGCCCATCTGGTGAGGGACCCGCCTCCCCCTGAGACTTGTGGTCGGTTGGGACAATTTTTGGGTTCCCCTCGTTAGCAGGGCACTCTTCCGCTCCATGGAATAATCGTGGAACGGTGTCAGGTAATCCCACTTGGTTGGAAGCAATAGTAGACAAAGGCAGGATGTTGGCATGGCTTCGTTCTGGTGATTCGTCTCCTTCGGCAATCACAGATAGCTCGGTGCCACGTTCGGAAGTAGGAAAAGGTGTTGAGAATTCACTTGGCGTGTCTCTGGAATAGTGCTGAAGAGGGATTATACCGGCCTGTGACTCTGGCTCAATTGAAACTGTGATTTGGGGGATGTCAGCTACTTGATGAGGTTTGGATCGTCCATGCGTCGTTTCTGCTGACCCATTTAACGTTGAAGATGAGTCAATTGGAGATTTCCGTGTATCTGGTCCACCCTGGATAGATCTTTCCTTGGCCTGAAGTAGGGCTTTGTGGAAGCTATTCACGGGGACATCTTTCGTAGAGTCGTCGCACTAAGTATGTAATGAGAGGTATGTCATTTAAAAAAAAATGAAAGCAGACCTACATCCAATGATAACGATGCAGTATTTTTCGCTTTTGCAGCCGCCGCGGTAGCTGCTCTGGTCTTACGAGGGATATTCTTTTTGCGACCTGGAGTTTTCACAAGTTCGATCATCGGACTATAGGACTGTAGGCTCGGTCACGATTCCAAGGCAGTAGAGTGAGAACTAACCCTTGCTTTGGACCGGCGAGAATATGTTCGAGGTAATCATCAAGAAAGATGAATGCGTGAGTCTGAACTTGATCCTCGAATAACTGGCGGCAAGGATCATTGGCCATGGACGCTCGCACTGAGGCCATCCAGGCATACATCCCGCTTTCTTTCGCGTCAGTGTTCGCCATGGTCGCACCGTGTTGACTCCAACTTGCTGTCACGGCGGTCGATGACTAGAGAGACGACAAAACATGAGCAGACAAAACGGGACGCGTCAATCACGTGATTAGATACAACTGCACTGCCGTGAATACCATGTGTGCTGCCTATATGCATACTGCGCAATGAGACACTGACACTTCCATGCACATGTCCGAGTTTCGACAAGATACATTTCAATCTCGCGAGCATGACCTTCAGGCTTTGTCTGAAGATCAGCTGCGACAGCTATTTGACGAAGAAGAGGTAGAACGATCCATGTCTTTATTCTCAGCGGTGCGTTTCACTTCGAAATGGACATGCTGTCGCTGACACCAACGCCTCGCAGTATGTTACAGAAGTCAGACTTTCTACCGGTATGGCCACCTCAGGATCCAGGGAATCCCATATAGTAGATGGTCTAGATGCCGCAACAGGGAGACCCCCCCTCCCTCCTCCCCTCCCCCGTCGTCCCACCGATCGTTCACTTTCGGAACACATTGCGTATGTGAGTCGTTTCGAAACTGTATGTTTTTCTTCTTTTAAGCATAACAGACCTATCTTCTGCCAAATCTACCGCCAGCTGCAGGTGTCACGCCCACGTTCACCCTCAAACGTCTGAGTTTAACCATCCAAAGGCTCTACTTAGCGTTGTTTCCACCATATCAGGCATTTTTGTCGGACTTGGTACGATTGGCCTTGTGGAAAGATTACCAGCGTAGTTTGAGACATTGTATAGTAAGTTTTGATTTGAAGATTGTCCCACTGCTTCTCACGTATTCCAAGATGTTTTGGTTTCTGTGGTTTTATGATCTACTTCTCCCTGCTCTCACATTCCGGATTGCGTTTGGTCTTCTCCGACGTCGTTTATGGACTTACCCCACCTTCAAAGAACTACTGGAACGACGGCAAGAGAGAATGCGAGCACTCAGGTTTGGGGAGGTGGTTCAACAACGCCTTTCCGTTACGACACTGGGGCCTATCGAAATGTGGCAACTTTTCAAGTTATACAGATCGGAGGAGAAGAGTAAAACCAAGCTCGTGGTGAAGGACGCGAGTAAGAGTCTGAATGGACCTCCAATGACTGACAGTCACAGCTATTTGCCCAGTCGAACCTAATGAGGAAGAAAACTTCAAACGCGGTGTGTTGTATGCTCTGAATGAGCTGGCTGATCTTCACGAGAGGGTCAAAAAGTAATCTTTCTGACTACGAAACTCGCATGCAACCTGACATGGTGTACAGTATATTTACCTGGCGGCGCCCAGATGTGTCCCGCCGTTATTTGTTTGTAAGTGACCAGTGGCTTCCAGATGTCGGTGTCTTCCTCACTAATCACCCTGGAAGGTTTTGATCGTCCTTGCTTTTGGCACACTCGTCCTCCCGGCCCGGTACATCGCTAAACTGGTTTACTGGTTTGGAGGCATCCTATTTTGGCATGTCCCACCTGTCGTCGCAGCTCTTCCGGAAGGAGATATAACACGGCAGGTGCAATTGTTTCCGACTCAACACCACATTCATGTCGAGTTTTCAGAGTATCATTGTTGTTTAGAGATGCACCGACTGATGCTGATTATGCCATGGAGTTGATCGCCAAACGTATTGCAACAGGGCAAGATGTTGGCAGGGCTTCGTTTAGGAACCCATCGCGTCATACATTCAATGCCTCTGCAAGCACAGATAGCCTCACACCCACGTTATATGGTACTTCCCATGAAGTCCAATCTGAGGGTGGTGGCATAAATTGGAAGAAGTGGGGTGAACGGTTCGCTCGCGGCAAGGCGTTCCTAGAGGAAGGGAGCCATTTTTTGTCGACCCCTGTATGTAACCTACAGACACTCGCATCAAAGCTGGCTCAGCCATATCCTAGAGCCCACAGAACCCGATCCCGGGGGAAGCCACTACTGTCTGCCGTGCAGGAGGCGAGGGTGCACACAGTATGCTGCTTTCTTCGTGCTTTCTCTCTCACACTGGATGTTCTTGATTAGCATTCTTGGCGCAATACGCCTCATCCCCAGGATTGATCACAATGACATCTTCCACTCTGTTTTTCACATCCCTCATGGGAACTCACACAAGGTTGGTCATTCGCCGTGACCGATTGCGCGGAGTGAGGAGATCTGGCCTTATGAAGGGCATCTCCATCACGTGGGCTCCAGAAGAGCTGACAGATGGAGAGGAAAGAGAGGAAAGCTTCCACTGGGTGGGCAACCGTGATGAGCTGTTCGCCCGACTCGTCGGGTCTGACGGAGGTCGCTGGATAACGGTATGAAGATATTTGGATCATCGGATCAATATTTATACTACTTCTGGTTCCAATTGAGCGTCCGTGACGTTGTATCCGCGCTTCGTTCTTGCTTTCTGGTGCTTCCATCCAAAATTTGCGTCTCAATTTAGAGCCGCATACAATTTACCCACTCCCAAGACGCTGTCCCCCGCACATCTTGTCTCTGTACGTTCCAATAACTTGCGTCCTACGCGCTTATTTCGTCCTAGCGTCCTGGATCCGCTATGTTTTTCTCTCCGGACCTGCTGTCAAAGAGAGACAGCGGGTTTGGTCTTCTGTGGTAGTTAATCCGTGCCGCCACTGTGACCTGAACTCGAGAGGAACTGATAGCTATATGCGCAGGCTTGCTGCTACACTTGGCTCTAAATCTGCTTTCAAGAAGCTGCCCAAGCGTTCTGTGATGACTGCTGACATCTCCCAGTTATGTCGACTTATCGCCACACCAACGGAGCCCCTCGCCCTTCGTCTCTCCTCCAATTTATTGGTTGGTGCTGCTCGGTGGGTGACCAACGTTAGCAACTTCTTGCAACACCTCACTCTCTTATTTTCAGTGTATACAGAGGTAGGGTATTCTGAAGAAACAGAAATGAAGTTAACAACTGGTCAGTGAAACAAGAAATTTTCATGTCAGATGTGACAAGCTGCTTCAACTCTCTCAAACGCGTCGAACACGAATTTCGATCGATGACTTCCTCAGAAGGTCAACTTCAAATGGCGCAGCCGAGCGTGAAGTCAGTTTTGGCTTTGCATGCATAAATTAGCTTACTACATCAACCCCCAGATCGTCTGCGGTGACTCTGCGAGCCGATCCCAGGGCTGCATTTTCTATAGAATTCGACGCCATGGTCACAGTAGGTGATCTTCCAGAGTTTGTGCGCAACATTTTCTAGCCACTCCTTCAGAACTGGGATGAATACCTAAACCTCGGAAGTGCGCCTTGCGAGTCAAAAACGTTGTTTGTGTTCTTGACCCTTCATATTTATAGGCAACCAAGATATCGAAGATGACCCAAACAACGAATATCACCCCACCACGCTGAAAGCGAAAGGGAAAACTGCAGCGTCGTTTTCTCAACCTCCAAATTCAGAATTTAACCGTGCAACTGCGTGTACTCTCCCCGAAAACCACGATCTCCTCTTCGCGAACTCATTTGATGCATCTTTTGGAGGAAGCGCAACGGCAAAATTTTTGTCCTCTCAGACTGCAGGTTTTGGGTTTGATGATACGTTTGACGGGCTCGATATCGGGGAAGGGGTCGGGGACGATCTTGTCAGAGAGCTGGGAGAAGGATGGGGAGCTAATCCAGTCGAAGAGAACGCTGCAGAGTAACTCTTTCTGCATGACTTTTGGTTTGGACTGACGACAGGAAGGATCCTCACACAGGTTCAAGAACCGTTTGGTATGGACTTCGACACCGGAGGTCTGGATGATGGGATAGCAGGACTTGATGAACTTATCCAAGTTGTACAGAGCCCCCAGCCACATGTCCTAACCAATTCGGTTCAAGACTTGCATATTGAGCCAGGTAAGGGTATCCATATCGCTTGCATCCCGGTCCATAACAACTCACCTGAGGTAGCGGTTGATTCTCCTTTTTCACTTTCCGTCGCTGGCACGACAAAGTCAAGCGACTTTCAGACAGCCTCACGTACTCCACCTGTCGAGTTCGCTATACAACATGGGCACAAAAGGCCGATCCAATTGGAAAATAACGGGCCCACGTTAAGGAAGGCCAAACGTGCGAGACTCATGCTAGATGTCAGGACAGAGCTTACAGACGAAGAACTCAAGGTGAGCGTCAAGTCGACTTGCTTGTCCAATAACCTTATTTCTCCGAAGGCCACTCGCATGTATTATTTGGACAAACAAAACACGATTCGATTCGAATTAGAGTTCAAGAGATTTGAAAAAAGGCAAGATGATCTGATTCATAGTTTGCTGTGGGACGCTCCCGGTAGCGGTAAGCCACCAAGAGTAAGCCAAAAAAACGAAGCTGAGCCCCTCTAGTGCACGCCAAAGTACTGGTGGACTTCTGGGTTGATCATTTCAAGGCACATGTTGAGGCTCGGTCCGGTCTCTTTGTGGAGCCACGGCATCTGGGTAATATGTGTCGTATGTGATGTGTATATACTTGCTAACTGCCCAGAAGATGGTGCCCCCCACCAGAAGCGCCAGAAGGCATCCATTCCTTCACCGAGACCCCACATAGGCGATGGAGAATATATACCCATGTTGGCAACCGGGAGCTGGCGTGCGGATCAGGAGGTTGTTGCACCAATAGACGACGATAATATGATTGACTTTAACTACGATATAAATGGTCTGACGGTTCAGATCCCTCGTTCACTTTTCTGACACTAAACTTATTTCACCACAGTGAATTTTGGGGATGTGGATGACTATACTCCCCATGCAAATAATCTGCGCTCTTCGGAGGTTACTTCAATATTTTCATTTCCGATCATGCGCTTTAACCTCCTGCCAGGAACCCGGACAAGCCCGTCGTGCTTCTCATCCACCCCTCGCTTTCGGGGACAATTTAGGCGTTGATGTGGTATCGGATACCTTTCATTCTCAACGCAGTGCTCTATTTCCGTGGGATATGGCGGGCGGTAGCTCCTCCGTTTCCGCTCGCGATGAGGGGGTACAGCTACCCACCAATGACCGGATGAGCGTGGAACTTGCGGATGCTAAGTTACGAGGAAGTTCCGCAAGTCGACGGGGCAGCTCTTTGCCCAGCCTCCCGGGGAATCTTCAGGCTGGCGTAGGGTCACCAGCAGTAATTCTCCCCACGTTCCAGAGCGATGATGATTTCTTATTTGATGGTGCGCCATAAATTGTAAACCTTGTCTGTGCTTACCGGAGTTTGCCTACAGTTCCTGGGGACAACTACGCCCCCCAGTCGCGGCAGTCAGAAGCAAATCTTGTGGCTCTCGAAAGGAACTCCCATAACTTTCTGGAGTCCGTTATCAGCGCTGTTCGGCTGCGAGATGTGGTCCTGACGAGCATCTTTAGGTACGCAAAAATGCAGTATAGATCGCTTCCAAGTACGCAGTATCTTGTATTCGACGATGTCGTCCCAAAGGCAACCAGTACTGCACGTGTCGCGGCCGCTGCGTTGTATCATTGCCTCGGTGGGTACATATTTTGTTATCTGCTCCGCGGTACAAGCTGTCCGCTTAGTCTGCATTTCTTGTAGTTCTTGCGACCAAAAACCTCCTGCAGGTAAATCAAGAGGAACCATATGGACGGGTTGAGATCCGCATCACATAGGAGCTGTAGAAAATCTCGATTGGTAGATCAGAATCGGGAAGTGGTACCGAGCTTTTTTGTCGCACCCAAACTTGTCCGAACCAAATAATGTCTTGTTCCGAGTTCAACGGGTAGCTGAGCCGAACATGCAGAATTTGCACACCAGCCGCATCAGGCAATCAACAGATTGCGAACCTGGCGCGTTTCACAAAGTCTTAGCAGCACCGATCTCCATCCGAAATCACACCGATGTCTTCTCCTGCTGTCCAAGCTGCCCGAGCTGCACTCTCGAGCATCGACTTGATTGACTATGACCCCGAACAATCACGCCTGATGGACGAACGATGCATTCTCGTTGACGAACAAGACAATGTCATCGGTGCCGCTGACAAGAAGACATGTATGCAATAGCATGTATTTCGCCGTCTCGCGTGTTATGACAATCTCACTCCAGGCCACTTGATGGAGAACATCAACAAAGGCTTGCTCCACCGCGCCTTCTCTGCGTTCGTCTTCCGCCCGTCAGACGGAAAACTCCTCCTTCAGCAACGTGCGAGTGAGAAGATCACTTTCCCTGACATGTGGACGAACACTTGCTGTTCACACCCCCTCCATGATTTTGAAGCGGAAAGAATAGAACAGGATCAGCTTGGCGTCCGCATTGCTGCATCAAGGAAACTAGAACATGAACTCGGGATCCCCCGTAGTCAGACCCCTGTGGACCAGTTCCAGTACCTTACTAGAATACACTACCTTGCGCCATCAAATGGAATGTGGGGCGAACACGAAGGTGAGGAAACTTGTGTGCGCCGTGACTAAATCGTTTTGACGGTATCTTTGCACAGTTGATTACATCCTGTTCATAACAGCAGATGTCACGGTGACTCCGAACACGAACGAGATCCGTGATTATACATGGGTGGACAAGGTGGAACTGCAAAAGATGTTTGACAATACTTGTGCGTTGGCTGTTTTACCCGTCGAGATGGTTGATTTTCGATCCCTTTAACACAGCCAATTCTTTCACGCCCTGGTTCAAGCTCATTGCCCGTGACTTCCTGTTTGGTTGGTGGGACGAGCTGCTTTCCCGAAAGGGGGTAGATGGACTCGTTCACGCAAAGAACCTTGTTGGTGTTGCTGATGGCTCGCGGGTCGTCAGGATGACCTAGAGGAAAGCCCTCCACTTTTCGTGTGATCCTTTGATTCTACCTGCCCGGGTTGTTAGTCAGACCCCGTTTGTGTTTGGGAAGTGAACAAGCCTCCGAGTCAAAGTTGATGTAAATACCTGGCGTAACGCTCCAAATTATAAGCTACTTGATAGTTTCCATTACTAAAAATACGCGTATGTGGGAGTACCCGTCGAATCCCCGGGCATAAGCGAGAATTCCAAGACTTGAGTGATGGCATGCCAGTTCGTACCAGTACTGCCCATTGATGTTTGGTTTCTACAGTAACCACGACAAGAACGCACCACTCCACTAAAGTTCGTAATCCCCGCCGTTTCCAATCTCCCTTCCAGCCCCTTGCCCCTGGTGGGCAGTCTCTCCTTGAATCAAATACGCCTTCTAGACCGCGGCATCATGTGGCCAACAACCAGTGTTCGTTATGTTCCGTTGCTACCTTCACCAGATCGCAGCCCTCTACCTGTCAAACATCCCCTTGTAAGAAGGGGTAATATCCTTATCGCCTTAGCAATTTTTGCTGTGGTTATTGTCGTTGGCGCGGCTCAAACTTTCGATCTCCATGTTGCCGTTGCATCTAAACGGCCGGACATCGTCTCGCCCGAGATACCCCCAGAGGGAGCCGCTTCTACCGAGACAGAACCCCCCCTGGATGTACCCCTACCACCACATATTCCAACGTCCGTACCAGTCGCAATCCCTTTCAAAGAGCACTTGTCCATGGACGAGATCAAAGCAATGGTTTCGCAGACCAAAGGCTTTTATACAAGGGACTACAGCCTCGGGTTAGGCTGGAATAATGTATGTCCTCTTAATGATTTATCTGCTTTCGTTCTTATAAACACTTCTAGGTTCGCTATATCATAGAAGCTTCTGCATTCCAAGCCAGACTTTTGAACCGCACATTGATCCTCCCTTCTTTTGTTTATGCTCGCTCGTGTGCATATGAAATGTAAGTCATTCTACAATTCCATGATGATGTCTCATCTCCCTGCCAGTTCTGTTTGTGCAGACGAAGCTCCGATGCTGAACAAAGGAGACGCGGTTGGCTGGAACAGCTGGCGCGACCTTCCGATCGAACAACAAATGAGTTGGCAAATACCTATCTCGATGATGATCAATATCACACAGCTGAGACGATTCCAGCCAGTCATCACCACTACGGAATACCTCCAATACGCTGGATTGCCCTCGACACTTGAGACAACGAGTGGATACTGGAACCGCAGTGGGTACCACCAGTCTCCAGATCCATTCGCGTCACATGGTGACCGTACACTTGGAAAACCGACGCTTTTTGTGATCGAGAATGCTTGGTACGACCCAGAAGGAGTCACGCGTGTCGACATGATACCCGACACTATGAAGAGGCGCGGTGGCTGGATACCTGGAGATACGAACACGATCCAGGCAAGCCGATGGGAGAGTCGCGACAGTGATACAGCTCAGCTGTTACTCAAAAGTTTACTCCTCGACAAGAATGTAGTCGAGTGGGACGAAGCACACAGGGCTGTTGGAGATTTGGTTGCCCAATTACCCGAGTCTGTTGGCGCACTTTCGCTGAACGTGGAGAGTGATGAGTTTATAGAAGAAATCTTGAATCGGAATGGCTGGGAGGTCGTGTATACCTTCCAAGGCGCGTAAGTGTTCAGGTGCCTTTTCTTGGAATGTTGGTTTCTGACTTGGCACAGCGCCGGGATGGACTTTGTCAAGCATGTAGTTCTGCCCATACGACAGGTGGCACAGAGGACCAGTTTACGTGGCTTTGTCGAGGACTATCATCATGTAGATGCTGATGTTGTTGTGCTTGCGGGTGAAACGCATCTTTACCGGAAACCTGTTAGTACTCTTGTTCTACCGGTGGGACTAAATTTTCACGATCTATCCAGGGTCAAATGCGCTTTACCACTCAATCGACGAGAGAGTGGTTCCAGGACTTGGTGGTGCATCATGTTGTCCCCTTAGACAAGGTGTATGAGCTCGCGAAGAAATTGGACCTCCGCATCTCTGCAACTAACAGTGGGCGACAATGGATGGCCTCCCACATTCGTCGGGGAGACTGTAGGTGTTTGATCCGATTCAGAACATTTCGTTGATGCATCATTCTGCAGTCGTAACGGCCGGTTGGGCCTGGGGCAATTCACACAAAGGTCACCTCGAACGAGTCAAGCAGCACCTTGATGAAGGCCGAAAGTTACTCCAGTCGGAACATCGCCACACGGCGTACTCTATCCCAGGCATTACCCCAGACGCTTCGATACCCCAGCGTGGACCACCCGAAGCGGGTGACAAGTAAGCCATAGCTTTGCACATTCAGCCATCGTTTCTCCATAATGACGCGGTCTTCCAGGTTCTTCGTTGCAACAGACGAAAGTGATCCAGAGAAACTGGATTATTTCTCAGAGAATGGGGCACTGATGTTCCATGATCTCGTAACCTTGGAGGATCGACACGAGTTCGGATGGGGTATCTTGTTCTCAGATATCATCGGCCTTGTGGAGCAGGCAACACTCGCACGGGCGTCGTATTTCTATGGCTCAGCAATGAGTTCATTCACCGGTGGTGTTTTTAACATGAGGGCAGTGCTTGGAGCGGAAGAGATCACTGGTTTAGCAGATTGACAAAGGGCAGGAACCCTGTACTATGCAATCATACACACTCCTGTATCAAGGCTTATAGCACTGCAATCTTTGGTACGTGTACAACAGACATGATTGCCATTGTCCACAGGTAACTGTCAGCTCATCAAGTCTGGAGGGTATCTCATGCGCGTCCGGAACGCGAATCTGGTCTCTGGCGCATTCGAGCACCACGGAAAACCCATACTTCTTTCTTTCTGCCGAATCCCAACCACCCTGCTCCGGGAAGTGAAACCGACGCTTCGAGTTTGTAACCAAGTAAGCTTATTTCCTGGAGTGCGTGAGAAGCAAAGACATCTGTGTCCAGTTCCGGTGCTGTGAAAGAATGAGCGATTTTCGAGGACAATTGTTGGAAACACACCTCCAAATGCATTACGCTTGAGTTCGATGCTGTAGATATCCTCTTCGGACGCGCTTTGCGCAGCTATTTTAAATGGCCAAGCGGTACGCAGGCGGGGGCCGAGCTGATCGCCAACGCGGCGCGGGGGGCGAACAAGGGACATCTTGTGTCCTGAGCGAGACATGTAGGCGACAAAGAAGTCAGATTCTACGTCCTCTGTCATGTCTCGAAATATAAGTTGTGGGTACTGGGGCACAGCATT
Source organism: Hortiboletus flavorubellus (assembly GCA_038093115.1). Classification (NCBI taxonomy): domain Eukaryota; kingdom Fungi; phylum Basidiomycota; class Agaricomycetes; order Boletales; family Boletaceae; genus Hortiboletus; species Hortiboletus flavorubellus. Next base: position 854 of record JBBPRR010000764.1, on the reverse strand, counting down.
AGCATTAGTGAGGGAGCGCGTGATACCTCGGTGCCTTACCGCATAGCCTGTGTGTAATGAAGTCAGGTATTGATACCCCTAGCCAAGTCCGTGATTAGCGCGACTGCTGTCCACTACAAGGAGGGAAAACGAACGCGACGGGAGAGACAAGAGAACAGCTCCGAGATCATTCGCTTGACGCTATGAGCAAATGAGGGTCATCAAGGCTAGTGGCGCTCGCATAAAAATCTGCTCACATGACGGCGTCTGGCCCTGATGAACTCCATGGGTTTCGGGAGAACGTGACACGCCATGAGAGGGGCGACATCATCTGACTGGATACTCCATGGGGCCACATTGGCATGATATGCTCCTTGATTTCATCGAGTGTGTCCTGATATGCTACGTTCCCTAGGCGAAGCTCGCTCGTGCCATGAAACGAAACAAACATGTGGTCTATAGGGATGACGGCATAGAAGGGGTGAGGGAGTCAGAGAAGTGGGGCGAGGTGGGTGAAACATTTACCGGGCAGAAAGGAAGGATTGGAAGTTGTGCGCGTGCGAGTCGTTGGTGCTAACCGCTGGCGAGCACTTGAGTTGGTCCTGACTCTCTCGAGGGGGGCGGCGGAAAGGGAGTCAGCGCGCTTGATTGCATTCTTCTTCAATGCAGGTTTGAGCGGTGGCTTTTCCGAGACGGGCTTGGGCCGCGTCGTGGATGCACGCTTGAGACGGGGTTTCGGGGTTCGGCCAGCGTCGAGGGTGTCTGGATTGGGGGGCACAAAGGGAGGATCCCTTGGGGGGGACTGGCGCGGGGGGGCTGGAAACGGGACCTTTTCTCGTGGCCACGGATCGGGCTGGGTGCTGTGAGGGGAGTAG
>JBBPRR010000763.1:0-16836 GCA_038093115.1 Hortiboletus flavorubellus | reverse complement strand
TTATCAAGTTCGCTCAAAGTTGCCATTGCAAAGCATTATATTATCGATCATGTGGTCTTGTCCCGTAACGTGTCTTTTTGATTGCGTCGTTTGCCACAATGTGGTGATCTTTTGATTGTGAGTGAGGGAAAAAAGTTACCTGACGCTAACCATAAAAGGTTACGACGCAACGACAGGATGACAGCACTTTGGTGGATAAAGTTCGTCTAGCCATCAATCCCGTGGTCGGGTTTTGGAGCTTCTTTTGGCACGATTGGTGAGCGCTATCACTGATTGGATTGGCCGCCCCACAGATATGATGGGAATTTCTTGATTGGATCCATTTACTGCCCGACGGATGGCCCATCTTGGCTGTATCGGCGATGCGACCGTGTTCATTTCACCTCATCGTTCCCAGGGAGAAGACGGCCCTGGAGCGTTTCCGAACACGTTCTCCCCTCCTTTTATTCTCGTTCTCTCTACTTTTAGATTTATGGCGCTCCCCTCCTCTCGCTACGCGTCGCAAGTCGGGGACGCGAGTCGTATCCAAAACCTTCGTGGCCGAGTTTGTACTTGCAGCAATCGATATGAACACGACGTTCACGCATGCCTCCTCGGTCGCTCGGACATGAGCCTCATGTCGGCTTTTGCGTTGCCCCCGTCGACTGTCAGCGCAGCAACCCCAACAGGGCTGGCGCACGAAACGAAAAAAAAAAAAAGCAATATCGCAACGACCAGCCTATCAGGCGGCGCGGTGGAGCGATGTACTGCGCCACAACGAACATGGTCAATCACTGTAATTGTCGGGTTCATGTGGTACGTGCGGTTCGAGTGCGCATCTTTTGTTCCTTGATGTGGCGGGAGACGAGACTTGGCACCACTTTCTGGTACGCCATCTCGTAAACGCGTCGCGGGAGCAAACGGCCAGATTCGTACCGCATGAGGAAGCCACAGCCTCCAAGGAATGCGCCGTCAAAATGTATCGCCTCGGACGCGTCCGATCCCTGTCGCACGGTGACGCCAGCAATCACGAGCGGTATCGAGCAAATCAGGCGCTTTCGAGGATGGGCAACGCGGACCCCGTCCAGTCCAACTTTGGTGTTATGAAACTCTAGCTCGATCTCTGGAATTTACTCTATTCATCTATGACAAAAATGTCCGAGGACTTGTCACGACCATGGGAGTACGACTTGGGTTGTCTTATCTTGAACCTTGTGACAATGTTCTTTTTTTCCCCTCGGTCGAGTGATCTCTGACGTGATCTATCGAGATTGTCTTTGTTCGAGTGCCTCGAGTTGGGCGCTACTGTCATCCTGAGTTTGATGCTCTCCATGAGGGGGTGGGGGTGGAGTGGGGGTGGGTAAAATGCCGACAAACGGACGCGAAAAACGGGCGCGATTAATTTAGCGTGTGTCTCAGTGCAGTCCGTACATACGACGTCACCCAAATCGCTTCCTGAACCGTTCCCGTTTCTGGCAAGAACGATCCGTTCCCATCATCGATCTATTCAGTTGGGTGCCATAGCGTTAATCTCGCAACTGGGAGGTGGCGCGTTCGCAATTTTTTTTTTAAAGGGACAGCTCGGTGGGAACCACGATCAGAGTTCGTCGCGTCGACGAAATGAAGCATCCGTCCATGCAGGCAAGTAATCAAGTTGTTGTATGTGATTGACCGTTTGATGGTTGGAGACGCGCAAAGGATCGTGATGGTTGCCTTTTGGATTCCGCTGTTCTTGTCAGGGTGGTGACGAGCATGGCAACGATACTGGATGAAGCGTACGAACCTGAGAGGAGGGAAGGGGGTCAAGGTCGACTTTTGGGTCGACGCCGCTTCTCCTCCCCCGGCGATTCCTTGGGGTCTAGACGTTGTACCCACCCCTCCCTCGATCGGTGTACGTATTCTCTATCGTCATCGGGGGGGGTGCACCACAAGGTCGCGTCCTTATCGTTGACGTGAAGCGCACTAGTCGATGTGTCGGGACCTGAGAGTACGCACTGGTATTTAGCAAGAGCGGGAGCCGAAGTTTGGTGACGTACCCGGCGAGCGACGCGTACCGGGTGGCGATATGGGCAGGGGGGATATGACAGTGGTGGGCTATCGGGGGATGGCCGTCGACGCGGTGATCCTCTCATGGCAGGCGGGTTATCAGCAGCGGTGGGATCGATGGGCACTGAGGCGCAAGGATGCTAACCAAACATCGAGACCATGGGATCAAATCCCCGGCCTCAGGTCTGTCGTGCACCAGCCGTTTTGAATTTGGAACAGCACGCGTACGGCCGGTTGCCTATTCCTCGCTCTCTGCTTGAAGGGGCCTGGTCCAATGAGGCGACAAAACGACACCCAAAAGTATCACCTCTGCGTTCACCGTACGTGAGATAGATAGCCCACCACACCTCACACTGTTGTCCTTGTCCATTGCGTTCAAAAATAGCGTACGAAGTACCCAAGTGTAACAACGTAGACGACCACCTTTTTGACAATAACTTTTTGCGAAAATCGGATAGACAATCTCCGAGCAGTTGGGAATTGCGCCTTGAGGGAGTTGAAGAAGCACAAGGGCGGCGAGTAGTTCGAAGTGTGACGCTTTGCGTGGTAATAGCGCATAGACAATGAAATGGAGAAGCTGGACGCTAAAATTCGACGACGAACGTCGAAGAGGAAAGGGGACTCCAGACAAGCAATGAATCGCCTGGAGAGCGCGCCAGAATTCGAGGCGTAGTTAGAGTTGAGCATTATTCACCGACGTGTGGACTCGAAGGTGCGTTTCTGCATGAATTTATGCAGCCGTTCCCGTTGGCGAAGTAGATGCAGAATTGGAGCCGAGCGAGTTGGGCCGGGGAGATTGAAGAGATCGGCGAGTGTCTCGAACTCATCGTGGTTATTCGAAGTAGCACCAGGGTCCGATCGAGGTAGACTCTCGACAAAGTTCGTGTACGAGAGCATCGTCTCGAGGGCTTGCACCCCGAGGAAACCGGGAACGACGCCTACGTTGCCGACGGGGGTAGTCCGTGCCATCATCCATGGCTATGGTGGAGGCGACTCGACGTTACCAAGGTGAAGGATAGCAGTGAGTAGTTATGAGTCTGAGCAACCCCTCGTTTAAAGAACCGGATGATAAACTTAAGCACCATCTTGAGCTGCATCTCGATTCTTGGATGAGCTGCTCGAGGCGGTTGGCTGTCGTCGCTGCGAACATCGTTGTGACGCTCACCAGTGCCAGTACGTTATCCCAGATACCCGTACTGAGTCTTGTCGAGGAGATGGAGATGTTGTCGCTCTCCGGGAAAGGCAACCGCCACGGAGCAAGAAACTTATTTCCCTGATACAGCTGCACCCGGTTACGCTCAGGATAGTAGTCAAGCGTCTTGAGTTCCTGACGTGGGCAGACGACCTTTGTCGGTCCAAATCGGGAGGCATTTGAACGCGATAGCCAGGGCCGACAGCGAGGGGTGATACTACCCGCGCGGTTCAATGGCCTGAAAAAGCGCGGTGAGAAATAAATGTCAAACAGTTGTAATATAGCGCCTCGAGCGGGCACCCTGGCCCCGTGGCCTGTTGGTGTGCAGTGTGTAGTGCGATGTGTTTAGCTCGAGACGCCGGAACCCAGGTTTATCATGATAGTTCCGTCAACTTTTATTTTTCCCACGAGTTTTCTGATGGAAGGATTCGTTGGTGTGGGTATGATAGTGGCCCCAGCACCACTACATCCTTACGAACCTTACCTGCTTCAAGACTGGTGAGCAATATTTATTTCACAACAATATTCGTACCTTAGGGCGAGCGGGTCGGCAAACTATCGTTTATGACCCCCACGAGACCCCCCTGCCAGCGAGGACGGCCGGGTGTCTCCCATTCGCCGGAATTTCCTGGTGATACAGACCCATGGCCGATCACAGTTTTAAGATACATATTGCGACGCATCCACCATGGGAGAGGAGGAGGAGAATTGTAAGAAGATACTGACTTGCGCACCACCACCCTGTGAGTGATCCTGTCCCGTCGTTTTCTTCGTTGATGGCTGGCATGGCTGGCCGTCTCGACGTCGGATGTAACAGTCCAAGTGTATGATTCATGTTGTGTCGGTCCGTTGGTTGCCGTCTCATTAATGTATCATCCGCTCTGTCGGATGGAACATTCATCGTGGTCCTGCCCACTCACCGCGAGGGGGGTTAATCCGTGCATCATCTAAGGTAAGCGAGGGTGGGCCCTTGGCAGGTTCTCTCGAGCGACCGAACTGACGTTTGTTTGCTCCGTCGCCTTTGTTGGTGTCGTCGAATCCTAAATCCTGCCCAGCCTCGGGCTATCGCATGGCCCTCTAACATTAGTGCGTCTAACCGGAACGCATGTCACATTCGAGTCCCCGCGTCTTTCCACCAGTGATAAAGGAAGCCCTCGTCGAACTCGTCAATCCACCTCGCAGAATGTAGCTTTCTAGGCTCCAGTCTTGCGTGGACGTAGGTCTACACGCCAACCAGACGATCAGTGTGTGGTTGGACCATCTCAAAGGCAGTGGCTAAGTCTGCGTGACGATTTGAGGTGCTGCGTCTTCGTTATTCGCTGACGCCTGCTCTATCGCAGATTCGCGATCTCTGCGACTACGTGGCTCATCTTGAGCAACTGGTTGTCAGTGAGGTCAGTGAGGTCAAACTGACGCTGTCTTGAGGTTTAATAGAGATCCTGCTCGACTTTGTAGGATCCGAGCGCGTACGTTTTAGGGACGAGGTTTTTTTAAAAATATATAATCCAGGAGACTGTCTGTGCCAGTAACGAACTCGAATACCCTGAGGCGTCGTGTTTTTCATTCATGATCTCTACATATTTATTTATTTTCTTTGTCTGCTCAGCCGTCGGCGTGGTGATTGTTGCGGTGTTGGACTTGAACATTTGAACGTTCCCCGAGGGGTTAATTTGTTTGCATTTCTTTGGGGACGAATTATTTACATCAGTTTAGTCGGAGTTTGAGCGACCCACAGGTAGTGCATGATGCGGGACTCTGAGGCCGTCGCGTAGGATGTCCTAACTCCATTGACCATCTTTTTATAGACACCTTGATCAATAGACGGTGACCCAGACGACCCAAAGACGAACCACTAGATGTCAAGGATATTTTCAACACGACGGACCGTGCCTTGTAGATGCTGACTTTCTCCTAGCAATCTATCACTCCGCAGCAAGCATTGGTTATCCAGTACGCGAAGACGATGACTCTAGCATCAGTCAGCCCGAAAAGTGAGAACCATTCGACATCACATTTCTTTTGGTGGCCAACTCAAGCGTTCATTTCAGCCGTTTGACCGATGCTACGGACTACTCTCGTAATGAGTGAAAGATGAACCACGCCTCGTAATAGCCGCAGAAATCACTGGCTCCCCAGTACAGTGTAAAGGGTCACTCAATCCTGGTCGATGAAGCCATCAAATGCAGGACCTCGCCTCTTCCCAGACCTGTCTCATTCCGAGCCTCTAGTAGCTCTACCATCTGTTGGCTCATCTGCCATTTGAAGAGTTGTGTCTGTGCTGTCGGCCGACTGTATACTGGCGATTACCCGGAAAGGCTTTATGGCCTATGACTTGTGTTCTGTGATAGCAGCATCGCGGTCGAAACGTCCGGTCACACAGAACAATATATGGATATCGTGGGGCCGGATGGGTGGCGTCCATTCTGATGCGGCAGCGAGAGTAGCTACACTTCCAAGATGGTTTCACCCTACCCTTTAAAAAGTGGTACGGTCCCCATATCACCGATCATTGCTATTGATATGACAGTTCGAATCCCTCTGGAAGAGAGTATCCCTGTTCCATCCCGATTCGCTCCTTGAACTTCCCTGTCCTCCAAGATCTTACGTCCTTGGTATCCCAAAATCTATACAGGGTCACCGAGATGGCTTGGAGTTGTACATAGCAAAGCTATAAAAGCTGGGTATGCAAGCCCCCCTTCCTACAGTTCAACAAACATGTCTCTCCTCTCAACTCTCGCTCTCGCGGCTCTTGTGACCGTGGCTCAGGCCCAGTCTCTGACCGTTGACAACAAGTGTGGCGAGTCCGTCTTCCTGTTTACCCAGACCAGTTATGGTTCCATCAAGAACAACGTGAACGTTGCCGCTGGTGCTAGTGTCAACATGGGCATCAGTTCTAACTGGGATGGTGCCATTAACGTTGGTGGGTCTTTGATCTCTTTCGCTGGCCCTTAGGGCTCACGTTCGTAGGTACTGGATGCAACAGTGCGGGCTCTTGCACCACTGGTGGTCCCACCTGGAGTGGTGTGACGCCTTTCAGCAGAGCCGAATTCAACTTTGTAAGATTCCAGCTCGAGCAGCTCATTTCAATGATCCAACACCTTCCTCCCTCAGTGGGCCATCCCTGGTTCAGTGACCTACGACATCTCCCTTATCTATGGTTACAACGTTGGGATGAAGATCTCCTCGGCCAACACTGGCTGTGACGCATTCGCTTGCACCATCTCTTCCGGCTGCGTCAGCACACCTTACCTCAGATTCTTGTTTCTGTGCTGACATAGATTTAGCCCGTCCCCGGCCCAGGCGGCTCATGCTACTCTCCCTGCTGCTCTTCTGCCGCCGCATGCAGCGGTGGTGCTCTCCCTGCTCCAGGCGGAGGGTGCGTAAACAACGCCGGCCCTGGTCCTCACAGTCTCTTCTACTATGAGACTTGCTACAACGCTTACGCCTTCCCCGACAACGACGGTGCCAGTAAGTCATGTCGCTCCTCGTCTCGGACAGCATAAATACAGATATTGATCTACGTCCTTCACAGACGGGTACAAGCCTGCCAATGTTGTTGACTACACTTGCCACAACACCGCCATCACCCTGACGCTCTGCCCCAGTACCACGTCGAACTATCACTAAGCGCAGCGCTCGTTCACGCCGGTCAACCAGATGCTTGCTCAAAAAAGTTCCTTTTGATAACGTGTCTTGGTCATTTGTACACGGCATCAAGGGATCGTGGATACCATTCTCATTGGCCGTCCTCGACTTGAAGGAAATATCACCCCCCCTTTTTTGGTCCCTGTTTCTTGTCGCCGTGTAAATAAATGTGTCGTGTCGTTGCGTCTGTTAGAGACTCTTTGTGCTATTCAGCTGAAAGATGGTGAAATACAAGGTCGCTTCTTGTCCAAGCAGCGGTTTGAAGGTGGTATCCAGAAGCCAGTTGGTTGTCCGGCTCTCCGTAGTGACACAGATGATGTCAAACTACATCTTTGAGTATCGCACGGAGTCCGACCCGTTAAGTGCCCGTTTTGCTCTCCTCAAGGAGTCGAGGATGGCGTCCCCACCGAAGCCATGGGAGCGGGCGTCGCTGCCACCAACGTCAACAATCCAAACTGAACCACCGTCCCTTCCCGCCCGCCCAGCATTCCTGTCCCCTTCTTACACAACCGCCTCTCCACCCTACCACCATCATTCCCCATACTCCCCATTGCCATTTGGCTCAACATACCCCCCCATATGGAAGCACCTTGTACGGAGGAGGTCTAGGCTACGGTGGGATGGGCGGGTATGGATACAGCGGGTATGGAGCGAATGGCCCGTATGCTGGGATGCCAGGGATGGCGATGGGTGGGATGGGGATGTACCCCGGAATGGATCCAAACAACCCCTCTCTCACCCTGACGCTTGAAACAACCACCCAACACACCTTCTCCCTCCTCCATTCCATCGTGCAAACCTTCTCAGGCGTCGCGCAAATGCTCGAGTCCACATTTATGGCCACTCACAGCTCATTCTTCGCAATGATCGGTGTGGTTGAACAATTCAGCCATCTTCGGAATGCGCTGGAGAGCGTTTCGGACTCGTGAGATGGATGAAAGAGCTCATCACCGGGAAGCCTAGTTCACCGATGCAGGGAGAGTTTAGGGAGTTTATCAACGGCCGTCCGGTCAAAGGCCCTCATGGTCCGCCTGCACCAAAGCCGAGCAGGAAACCACTCATCATTTTCTTCCTCGCCGTCTTTGGCGTTCCATACGCAGTGTCAAAGCTGATCAAGATTCTCAACGAGCGTGCTCAGCAGCAACGACAGGGTCAGATTGGTACCCAACTTGGTCCGCTCGATCCTTCGACGCTATCGTTTGCTCGAGCACTGTACCCCTTCGCTCCCTCGTCACCCTCTGAGCTCGCATTGAAGGAGGACGAGATTGTTGCAATCATGGGAAAGTTGGATCCCACCATGGGGATGGAAGTGGACCCCCGGCTGGAGGTGGAGAGTGAGTGGTGGAGAGGTCGAACCCGCGATGGGAGAGAAGGCTGGTTCCCGAAGAAATGGGTGGAGATCTTGGCACGCAGAAAACCTGTGGAGGATCCGGAGAAAATTGACTAGTACGTGCCATTGGTCGCGACTTAAGTTTTGAATGCACTTATTGCCTTATTTTCGTTCTGCGGTTCATGATGATATGTGGCGGTATTGAAACACCAACAGTCCCTGAACTGCGATTACCTGATGGGGACAGGGCTTGTCACAGCGTACGGCTTATAGTCTGCGGCGGGGGTACCGCCGCGGTTGAAACATCCTGCCAGTGGACACAAAACTAGTCACAAACCGTTGTTATGGGCTGCGCAACGCTGGATAGTGGAGTTCATTCTGATAGCGGTGAGCATAGCTACACTTAAAATGTTCTGACTTAAAAATAGTGGTACGGTCTCCGTATCCCGATCATTGCTATTGATATGACAGTCCAAACCCTTATGGAAGGGAATCTTTATCCTTGTTCCATCACGATGTTCCGCTTTGAACTGCGCTGAATCTTACGTCCCCGGTACTCGGAATCTACACAAATCACCGAGGTAGCACAGTGTTGTAGCAAAGGGTATAAGAGCTGGGTTTCCAAGCTCCCCTTCCTGCAGTTTAACAGACTACTACTCCGACTCCTAGCTAACAGACATGCTTCTCCGCTCAACCCTCGCTCTCGTAGTTCTTGTGACCATGGCTCAAGCCCAGTCTCTGACCGTTTCCAACAAGTGTTCCAAGTCCGTCTTCCTGTACACCCAGACCAGCTTCGGTTCCATCAATAACAACGTGAACATTGCCGCTGGTGCTAGTGCCAACATGGGCATTAGTTCTAACTGGGATGGCGCCATCAACGTTGGTGAGTCGTTGATCTCCTTCACTGGTCCCTCAGACTTTGCTCACGTTCGTAGGTACTGGATGCAACAGTGCGGGTTCTTGCACCACTGGCGGTCCCACCTGGAATGGTGTGACACCCTTCAGCAGAGCCGAATTCAACTTTGTAAGCTTTCAGCTCGAGCAGCCCACCTCAATGATCCAACACTTTCCTCCCTCAGTACGCCATCCCCGGTTCAGTGACCTACGACATCTCCCTCATCTACGGCTACAACGTTGGGATGAAGATCTCCTCGGCCGACACTAGCTGTGACGCGTTCGCTTGCACCATCTCTTCCGGATGCGTCAGTGCACTTTGCCTCAGAGTTTCGTACGTGCGCTGACATTGACTTAGCCCATCCCCGGCCCAGACAGTTCATGCTACTCTCCCTGCTGCTCTTCCGTCTCCGCATGCAGCGGTGGTGCTCTCCCTGCTGGGGGTGGGGGCTGCGCAAACAACGCCGGCCCTGGTCCTAACAGTCCCTTCTACTATGACACTTGCTACAACGCGTATGCCTTCCCTGACAACGATGGTGCCAGTAAGTCATGGCGCTCCTCGTCTCGGATAGCATATTGATCCTTGCACGCCCACAGACGGGTACCAGCCTGCCGATCTTGTCGTCTATACTTGCCCCAACACCGCCATCACCCTGACGCTCTGCCCTGGCACCACATCGAGCTATCACTAAGCACGGCGCCCGTTCGCGCCGGTCAACGAGATGCTTGCTCAAGTAAGTTCCTTCGATGGCGTGTCCCGGACATTTGTACACGGCATTTAGGGATCGCGGATGCCATTCTTATTGGCTGCTATTGACTTTGAAGAATCATCGTGTAAATAAATAAATTTTGTGTTGTTGTGTCTGTCCAAAATTCAGGCTGCAAGTTGGTGCGGTATCCAGGACAACATACATATTCGCAATGTAGTGAAGCTGATACAGCGATATTGGTCGTGCTGCGAGACTCGGCCTGTATATACGAACTGGCTCTTGTTCCCTTGAGGAACGTCGCATCGTCTCCGGAGTCAGGCATTCAACGTGGCGTTGTCATTAAAACGTTAGCCTTATCCAAATCACGGCGCATCGATGTATGCAGAAGATGTAGTTCTCAGTGTCCCTCCCATGAGGCATCGGTTGCAGTTTAACTCTTGGACTCACGTCGTTACCCTCTCAGTTGCACGGTTTCCTTTCCGAGTTCCCTGTGACTCATTCACGGCGAAAGTCAATGTTGGGGATGTAGGACCGACGGACAGACCGCAACCAACCTTTGATGCGGCTGACGTGTAACCGCTATGTTGAGAGAAAAAGAAGAGATACCTGTGAAATGCTGTTGGACCACTGGGACGGCCGGGTCGCTCGTAAATGCAATACACAACCGATGTCCCCCCCCCCCCTTATGCCCGAGTTTTTTTTAGAAGAAGAAAAATAAAAAGGCGCAACTCGAAGCTGGCGAGGGCGTCACGGTGACTCGCAGACGCACGTTGAGATGATGGATCTGGAAAAAAAAGCATTCACCCCCGGGTCATTCCCAATGAGAACTAGGGTGGCCTTCTCCGTCAGTCCCCATTCTTGGAGGGTGTAGCAACGAAAAAAAAAAAAAAAAAAAAAGACCATTGTCATACGTGATGGATCAGATTCACCCACCTCTTTTTTCCTTTCTTTCATGCGATGAGGGAAGACCTGTCGGTCATGGGAATGATTCGCAATTCAGATCCACATGGAACTTGCGGTTTTTCCGACCCCATAAAATATCTCCTCCGGGTTCCGCCGTGCTTTTCGTTTTTTTCTCGACGAAATCAGGTCCAGCGTGGGAGGGTGGGAGGTGACCAGTTGCTCCGCACAGGGTTGAGTCACGGGCTCTTTCACGACCAGCCATGGCGCTGAACCGATCCAGCGTCTTCCATTATTCAGTGATTAGTGGTAACTACCTAGATGTCGACCTGAGCATCCAGGGTCCGTATGCTTGGTGTGCGCGTCCGAAGATCTAAAAGCACAGATAGGGCATGAGGGTTGGCGGGTTCTCAAGCTCGGTCGCGCCTGAGATCGGAGCACCGCAGTTCGAACACAATATCGTTGCTCGCGTCACCTGTACACACTTCCATAAATACAGCACATTCTATTTCTCTCCGAGAAGCCTGTCAGATCACGACGAACGAAGCCGTAGAACACATGATCCGGACAGTATCACGCCAGAGGAGTATCCGTGATCCATCTCGTAAACATGTCCTGCAGGACCACACAAGTCAGTATGAGCTCTCGGGAGGAAAACCATGGAGGATGACTTACCAGGGCAGCTTCTGGCTGGTCGAATGGCACCATGTGGCTGTAACACGTATCAGCGTGAGTTTCGTGGAACATGCGACCGAAGAACTGACCCAGCGTCGTGGACCGCAACGAAGGTGATGTTGCCCGCACCAGAACCACCGCCGCTGGCACTGCGTACGGTACCTGCGACTTTGCCTTTCAACGTTATCCACTGCTCCGTTGGCGCAGTTGTGAATTCGTCGAAGAAATCAGTTCTCAAAGCTTCGAGCCAGCGTTCGTTACCCTACAAGGAAATCAATGGCCATCCCATACCCCTCAAGTTCGAAAGCAGCTTACGATGTAGTTGCACATCATATCTGCCAACATCAAACATCAGTCCACCATTTACAACCCAGAACACCATAGATAAAATGGGGCCACCCTACTCACCAGCGGTTCCAGCGTAGACCAACAACCTCACACCGTCGTTAATCAATGGGGGCAACAAAGCGGGAGTGTTGTGCATCGAATCTCCCTGAAGCATAAACGCCTGGTTCGTAGCCATGTTGCAAGATTCGAAGCTACGCTGAGGGTTCACGCCTAGCGCAGCTTTGATATCAGGTTGATTCAAGTAGGTTTCAACCCATCCCAGTTCTCGATAACAGAGAGGGCCATCCGTCGTGGGGTCACAAGGACGACGTGCATCATAAGGGTTGAAGCCAGATTCTAATGAGAGGAGAAATTAGGCTCACTGTGACAAACATGAGATTCGAGATTGAACTCACGTTGGATAGGAGCATACAGCTGGCTGTTGCAGTACAAGGCTGCAGGAACACAGACCAAACGAGAATTATAATCGTAGCAAGCTTTCACAAGTCTCTGGCATATTGGTACCTTTGCCCTGAGCGCCTTGCACCGTGGCCCTTCCGGATCATCATAAATAGGGTATGGTCCCTCGCAGAGGTAGTCAGGTATCGAGGCCATCTGGATGTAGTTATCGGTCATCCCGTTACCAAGCATGATAGATGCGAGGTTGATCCTAACGAGCGCATCGTTGGCATTGGACGACGCCATCAACGGGACCTTCTTGTTCTCGTCATATATCACACTTGCGATGTTCGGCGCGTACGTGCCACCGTAACTCTCAGCTGCGAGATGGAAGGGAAGGGACGCGTACTCTGGGAAACGCGAGAAGAAGAGTTCCAGGAACGCATACACGTCCTTGCCCGCGACTGGGCTGGTATTGACGGTACTTCCATCCTCGACGTAAGAGTATCCTACATCAACGGGCTGGTCGAGGAAAATAATATTGGCATTCGTGTTCCAGCTGTAAGGGTTCGAAGTCGTGGCAGTGCCGTCATCGGCGATGCGACAGGGGCCAAGCTCGAAGAGAAGACCTGTGGAAGAACTGCAGCCAGGGCCGCCATTAAGCCACAAGACGACGGGGGCATCCTCTGGCGAGTTGCGGGCCTCAAAGAACCTGGGAAGTCGAGTCGCTATCGCGTCAGATGGGCTGCGGAACGTGGGATAGGATGAAACAGACCAAAAGAAGAGGTGCTTGTCATCGGTAATGTCGAGGTATCCGGAGTATTGCTTGACAGACGGATCGCAGAGCGTAGGCTCAGTAACCCTTAGCTGATAGTCGGAAAAGTGTGAATGCTGCACAAGTTCATCTATGTAATGCGTGTCCCGTCAGCGAACCTACCGCGTTTTACCATTCAAAGACTCACACATCATTCCGTGCTCCTGCACAAAGGCCTTTCCATCTATCCACTTGTGGATTTTCGCACCAGCCTTGTTCAACCCGGACTGGAGTGGATTGGGAGCATGGCTGCGGATTGGAGACGAGGCATCACCAAGAACGACCTGTGTGTCAGGGATAAAAGACGCAAGGACGGTGGAGAGGAAGACGAGAGGCAGCAGGTCGAGTACCCTCATCGTCGAGTTGGTAACTGGACAAGGTGTGTATTCTCAAGCCTGCCATCAGCTCCGGGAACATCCTTGCTCTATTCCTCTTTTGGAAACATCAACCCCTATGTTCACTATGCATCTAAGTACCTTCATTGTACTCTTATTTTTCATTGCCTACCCCTTAAATAGCACCTTCAAGGAGCGCCAATACAACACTTGCAGATCCCCACGAAGACTGGAATCCCATTCCGGAATGACTATACGTGGTACCCACATCACAACTGCGGATTCGACTCCGAATTGAGATTGGAAACTCACCCATAGTTATAGATAACTGGAACCTTCTCTCCTCCTCCTTGGTCTAGGGAACTGACCTCGAGCCTGATCCCTCCAACTCTTGCTGGACGTAGTCCGCACCCTTCGTCAACGATGAGCGCTTCAAGGTCCGCAACTGTCGGTTCACGGCTGGCACGAACAGAGGGAGGTGCAAGATCGGGACAAAGTGCAAGTACGTGGGTGAGGATGTAGGTTCGATCTGCAGCGCGAGGTATTGGGTGCCTAGCATCAAATATAATCTGTGAGGGAGGCACAGATTTGGAATCCTCGAGAACGTACCAGTCATTGGCCACCTTGATCCCACCAACGATCACCTGTTTGCAATGATTTTGAGTATTTCCTCACTGTACATGTTCGGAGGAAAGAAAGACACACTTCTCCCGTACACCGCGGCATCATGTAAATATATGATCCATCTGCCCCAGACAGCGTCCTTCCATACTTGATCCATGGTGCACGTAGAAGGGCGGTTTGTCCACGAACAGGATAAACATCCTTATCTTCGATACCTCCAAGAAAGCGGGCACCAATTCCAGGGCATGCGATGATTGCCGCTGGATTTCTCGTGTCGTCCAACACCTACAGGTGTATCATTCGAGCGTCTGAGTGTACTAACCAAAAATGTCATAAGTCAGATGCTAGAAGAGTATTACCTGGGAAATATGCTGTAGGCTCTCCCGCTTCATAGAGCCTCCGAGGGAGAGAAACCGATCAAGGAGCCAATTCATGTACGCGGGTGTATTAAGAGTGAAAGTGGTGAACGTATACCCAGCTGTGGAGCCCGGGATGAGGTCACATTCTGACACCGTACGGAACTGCGGGACGTCATTTGTCGAGCAACGAGGTGGGCATAGCTTCAAACCGAAATGCGGAGCTCACGTTGGGCATGTAATCCAGCCAGGGAGAAGGATCGATGCCGTCCGCTCGGAATTCAGTGTGGGTATGTCTGAAGAAGAGTCCTGCAACCGCTCCTCCATCGGGCTCTGAATCCTGCCACATGGTTTCGAACGTTTCCTTGTCCAGTGCTGCACGACCATAGAATAGGAAGAACCACAGGGTCAATATTGAGGGTGGAGGTTTCGAGAGGAGATACAAAAGACAAGGGGATACTAATGTACCTTTCTGTCTTGCATCCCCAAACGCCTGACTGACATGATGTGCCCCCTGTGAAGGAGAGTTGACTGATACGACACGATCACTCGCGATCAGTGACGCTTACAGCCCAGTGGCTCGTATACCGGATCGTCCGGGGGTCGGTCGGAAACGTCTCGGCAATGATGGTTACATTGTACTTGCCCGTCTCTTGGACACGGATGGCGGTAGATAGGCCGACAACGCCTGTTCCAAGCGTGAGCAACGATGAAAATAAGACAATATACTGTCAACGAGTTAGTCGCCACGGAGCTCCGAGCACCGCTCCAAGCACTGGCAACGATAACAGATATCAAGCGTGAGTGGTGGCGAGCGTACCTGCGCCGACGATTACTATTTCTTTCCGGGCGTTTGACATCGACCTAGGCTTTTACTAGTTCACTAGCCAACACCTTTAACCGAAAAACGTTGATATGATTACCCTGTTTACAACTGTTAAGCTCACTCACACGGGACAAATTGCTGTGCACGACAAGTGGAAATCGCGCCGTGGAACAACATATGTAAACAAGGTAATCGCAGACGAAGTTCGGCCTTGCATCTAGTGACAGGGTACGGTGAGTAGGGTGCTTACATTGATCCACTGCGTCCATGTTATAGCGCTACCTCACTTTATTGATCGTTCAAGGTTGTTCACTTCTGACAGCCATGAAAGTACGAGGATTCGCGTCTCATCAATCCGTTACCCGTAACCGACCGGTTTGTATCGAGACTTCTAACGAATAGTTAGGCACTGCGTTGATCATGGCACCATTTCCCCGAAATCGTGCGCAAGTTGGCAGAATAACTACTGATGGGGCGCAGTGCCCGATGTAGCCCGGAGCGCATCAAGGCGAACCCACTTGGCTGCACTTCACCATTTTGAGTCAACCCCCAGCGTCCCTATGCCCGTACAGGCAGTATTCCTAGTGCTTCGCCAGTTGTGTCCGATTCGGCTTCCACGGATAACCAATCTGAAGCGTCTGTTATCAGGGACAGCATGTCAACCATAGGAATAAGCCCTTGTGGATGAAGAAGAGTAGGATTTCTGCGATTGATGACCTTCGTCTTACGGACTGTGGGCCCGAAAAGAATCATGAACATGTTGTTTGATCCTTCCAGCGAGGTGGACCTACTGAGAGGAGCGAGTGAGCAACCTCTATAACACGAGACGTACTTTATTGCTCACTGGCTTTCGCTAATGGCCACTATCGGATTCTCTGTGCTCAACCCAGACCACAACGTCATCAACCATGCTAATTCAGTCGCTGATTGGGGCTTGCAGATGATAACCACTGTTCAACTCTTACGTGTATACGGCGTATGATAAGGGTCTCTTTGAAACAAGACTTCAACCTTCCGAATCATATTTTTCGCTCTTCAATCGCGTATGTTAGGTCGCTATCTAAGCCGATTTCAAGGGAATCCACTGCGAGAATTAGACGATTGACGCCACGAACCGAATGCAACGCGCACTGGGTCAGCGGACAGCCTGTACGAACCCGCCAGACGAGCTGCTCGAGGAACATGCAGGCGACGAAGTTGGTGTGATTGACAGGAAAGTCGAAGCGGGGGGGAAAGTAACAACACTCGAGTGAGCGGGCAAGGTGCTAGACTGGGTGTCTTGGTGACGGGGCCAGATGAAGGAATTGTCAGCGAGGGCAAGCCACGACAAGCAGGGCGGCGCTGAATTCTGGAAAATGGCGCTCCTGGGACTGACGAGATGATGAGCGTAGCCCGACCGCAGCCTCCAGACGTGCCAGCAAATCGCGAGACCACGGGGATACCGTTGGATGACGCGCGCCAAGTTTGCACGTACATGTATAGCCTTTGTTTGTCCCAGCTGTATTATTGGGCCGTCCCATGTCCACGATAATCGATTGGTGGCGTGCTCCGCGAGGCTGCCGCCGACTCGGAGGCACTTCCTTGAAGGCTTTAGTCCACATGTTTCCGCGTCCGTCTCCCGAATATTTCCCTTGGTGCTGAACTCCCCTTCCGACATGCCACTCTCGAGCCAACCCGAGCGGTCGACCTTGAGTCGCAAATCTACGTCTCGGCCACTCAAGGCTGCGAGGAAATTGGAGAACCAGTCGGACTCGTCCGATGGTCGTTCCGCTACTGCTAGCAGT
>JBBPRR010000762.1:0-16856 GCA_038093115.1 Hortiboletus flavorubellus | reverse complement strand
AGTGAGGGGAGAAGATGCAAGACCACTAAGGGTATTATTTGTTCCACACCTGCATCCTCAGGTAGAAGCTGATGATACTAGTAGGAATCTCTTCACTTGTTGTGGCAAGTTGCCTTCACTTCAGATTTGGAACAGATTTGCAGCTAGCAGTGAGTTTGATTCACCTTCAGCACCTTCTTTCAGAAAGCTGACATAGGTTGCTGACATTATAGGATTACTAAGAGCAGCCAGGGCCTCTTACAGACAGTGACAACCTTTATGAGCTTTCTGTCATTGATGTAACTCTGTCTTGGCAGTTAGTGGTGATGGAGGCCACAATGAGCCTCTTTGGAATGCTCTGACTGTCCAATTCTACAGTGTGATGTTTGTATCCAGGGTCTCCCCCACATTATAGATGGGAGGTGGAAGACACCTGACTCCCCACAGAGTATGTCATAACTTAAAGAAACATTTGTCCCATGGACTGCTGAAGCACAGCACATCAAGTGGCAGAGATTGGAGCACACCAAGAAACTAGTGTGCTAAATACCTGCTGGAGAAAGGTGTTCTCTTGCCTGAACACTTTCCAGTGCCCCACTGTGACTTGAAGAGTGTTAGACTGTGTGAGGTACTACAGCTTCTGAAAGTGGTTTAACTTTAAAGTGTTCCCTACTATTTCATCTGTGTGCTACTCCAGCACTAGAATCACAATGGTGAGGAATGTCATATACTGTGCCAACCCCTAGCACGACTTTGGCCTCCGGGCACAACTCCACTCCTTCAGGAGCAATCTCTGGTCCGTTCTCTGTAATTATGAATCTCCATTCCTCTGGACCTTGTGTACCTCTGACTAAACTCTTCTGACACTATACTTACAATACTCCTTTGTTCCGTACATAGTTTAGTTCCGACCCTTAGATACCTCTGACCTGTGCTTGCACAGCTCTGGCATCTGTCTCACTGGAGTGCAGCACCAGCTTTCTGATCTTCTGTTCTCCATCTCAGTCATCCATTTACTAATACTGTACTTTCCCTCCATATATAAACTCCTAGACACTCCGTGTACAGTAGCTAGATTATCAACTTGGACAGACTCCTGTTCCCTTTGTTATCTCTGTTCCTCTCTGCTCTGAAATACAGGACAAGAACGACAGCAAGGACGCAGCACATAAGCTGAAGCCGAAGTCCTATCCATCTGCACAACTCTGGAGTTCTGGAGTTCCACCAGGAGTTGCACGGTCTCTAACAAGGAACCAGAGTGTTACAAGGCACTCATTCCAGGAGGATAAGAAAAGACTTTGTCCTCTCCAGCTCATTATGTTCAAGGATATGTTTTTTGCTGGACAAGTCAATGAGCTTCTCACAGAGATGTGTGGGATGTTTGAACTAGTTGTTTGAAGATTATCTAATGTGGGTGGCCTTCCAGTTGGTATTGCAAAAGAAACTGGAAGGCCAGTACCATGACATGCCTTTGAATATTTTTCTTGTCACATTAAGTGGGGTGCAATTGAGGTTGCATACAGTGAATCAAGCCAGCAAAAAACAAATCATGAGGAGTGACTTTTGTAAATTGGAAAAGGATACTGCTGCATTACAAAAGATAGGTTATTACCAGGCCAAGGACAAAAATATAAGAATGCAAAAAACCTTTACAATGATATTTAAAAATGGTGAGTGGATGAGTTTTTTTTTTAGTGGGAATGTGGTGTTATTTCAGGGAAAGAATGAAGGGAGAAAAAAAACTATGAGGAAGTGTACAAGTAGAAAATTTCAACATATCCATGCACTTTAAACCCAAGTAAAGGCATGTAGCTTCATTCAAGAAAGAATTCTTCACACTCAAGGATCCAGCTTAGCCCTATTTCAGATGCAGTGTGCAGCAAGCTTGTGTTCATGCTTTCAGAGGGCAAATTTGATACACATGGCAAATCAAAAGTACAGCACAAAAAAGCACTTAATCATGATACTTTCTTGTAATTGTGGGGAATACATAGGTGGAGGTGGTTGGGAGGAGGTGGGGCATGTATGCCAAAAAATAAGGCAAGATCTGAACAACAACCTCTTTGCTCTGATATACTGGCTGAAAACATATCACCATTGCTTCACTTTCATTGGGGCGAAAATTGTACCACAAATTGTATCCTATTTGTGAGTTCTAGCTAACAAAGCTGTTAACATAGTCAACCTGCTCTGGTGACACAACTCTCTAACTAGAAATCACCCCTGGATGCTGCCAGGGTGCAGCATTGGAAGGAAGTAGCAAGTAGCAAATGGTCTCCAAGATGCAGTTGTAAAAGACCTCCTGTGCTGCAATTACATATCTAAGGACCAAGCCCTCATAAATTTGCAAATTATAGCCAATGGATGTACTCACCATTCTTTTAAGCAAGTCCATGAACCTGGGGTTGTCAAAATCAGTGGTATATCACTCTTCACTGATTGGTATTTGGACTGCATGGATATCAGCACCAAAGAAAATTTGAGCATGAAGGAATTCACTTATTACTCTCCATACTCCAGGTAGAGTTTATGTGGGTGAAGGATGCTATTGCCTGGTTGATCAAAGTGAGAGGAAGGGCTTGCAGGAGGAGGTGAGCATCAGTAGTGTCATGCCAGTATACAAGTCAATGTACACTTTGCTTACTACATAGTACCAGTATGGCACATGATTCCTGAGAACCTCAAACAGGGTGCCTATATATTAGCAGCATCAGCTTTAGCAGGCTCATCAAGTAGTTTAGGAACTTACCACCATGATTGTTTACCAACATATTCTGTCCATTGACCATTAAAGTATGAAGGGAGTAGTAAAGTACATAGGCCATCAGCCAAGCCTCCGATGATGCCTGTTGTTACATAGAAAGTTAAAGCAGATGGCCAGAAAATGAAGAGCTAGCTACCCTACTTACCATTGTAGTTGTTTGCCAACATATTCCATCCATTGGCCACCAAAGTGTTGGGAGGATAGTAGTAAGGTAGGCTGTTGACCAAGCCTTCAACAATTCCTATTGTTGTTTAGGGAGCTAAAGAAAATGGCTAGAAGATGGAGGGCTGCTTACCTTTCCAAAACTTATCTGAGTCTATGGGATGGCTGGAGTCAGTGTAAGATACAACTCAAAGGGTACCAAGCATCTGAGCTGAGGGACAAGTGGTGAAGTGACAAGTCCAACTCATTGCATTATATCCATTGCTAAAAGAGAACCAGTGCTGTTATCCCTACAGCTAGTGTGACACTGTCTTACATACCCATACATATTAGTTCAATATCATCAGTGTTTTAGAAGGTAATAGGTGTGGAAGTGAGCTAGTCACTTGGTGGGTCAACGCAGGGAGCTAGGACTAGAGTCCACTGTAAGTAATCAAGTATATTAAAAGAGGTATAAAGGTATATAGACCTGGAGTCCACTATGAGTAATCAAGAAGGAGGAACAGTGAGCTCCAGGATGTAAGTGCGCTTGTAGATAAACAAAGGTAAACAAGTGAGCCATAGTGTGAATGGAAACACTACAGGTCTATGCTCTGCTTGGGCAGAGACACAACAACAAGCTAAAGTGGTGGAGAGAAGTGGAGGGTAGATATAATAAGCATGAGGAATTGCTTGGAAGAAGTTAGAAAGTGAGGGTTAGGGAGCATATAATTGAGAGAAGTTCTCAGAAACAAGTTTGACTTATGGTGAAATAGCTGGAGGGAGTGTATATGGACAGGCAGCAATTCTGTCTTTTGCTCCATGTGGTGGCTGGAGTGTAGCAAGTGTGGTACATTTTTGATAATCAAAGTGTAGACAAAGTGTAGTAAATAATGTGGTGGCTGGAGTGTAGCAAATGTGGCACATTTTTGGTAATCAAAGTGTAGACAAAGTGTAGTAAATAATGTGGTGGCTGAAGTGTAGCAAAAGTGTTGACAAAGTGTAGCAAACAATGTGGTGGACAGAGTGTAGCAAATGTGGCACATTTTTGGTAATCAAAGTGTAGACAAAGTGTAGTAAATAATGTGATGGCTGGAGTACAGCAAATATATAGACAAAGTGTAGCAAACAATGGTAGTAAACAATGTGGTGGCTGGAGTATAGTAAAGGTGTAGACAAAGTGTAGCAAATAATGTCAAAGGTCTACCAAAAGTGAAGGAAGAGTGTAGAAAAAGTGTATCAAAAAAGTATATATAAAGTGTACCAAGAGTATATACATAAAGGTCTACCAAAAGTGTACCAAAAGTGTAGGAAATAGTACACAGCATAATGGACACTTTCGACTATCGACTTTATTCTTCATAGTGCATGATAATCTGCTTCCTTTTTTTCATGATCACATGTCAGGCAAAATTTCAAGTGACTGGACACCAGAAAAAGGTAATATTTTGTGACACATTTGCCATCATAAAATGATTAACTATGTGTAATTCATGGAGTATGCCCTCTAGCATAACAATATTGTGATCTGACAGGATCTCATTCCCATCATGATCAGTCTATGTCTATTTAATTCACCCTGGCTGGATATCACATCTTCTGAGTCCTCCTTGCCCAGTCAAAGTTGACAATCATAAACCACATCTTGTTATACTTGGACATCATAATGTTTATATTGTGGATATCACCATGGATGAAGCCTGTGCTATGAAATGATCCCAGTTTTGCAAATATATTGGTGAAGACAAAAAAGGGGAGTGGTTTTTTGTGGCCACTCAGCATCTCAAAGTCATCTGTATGACCACCATGAACCAGCCACCAGCGATCATTTCAAATCCTCACAAGATTGGAACACATCCCAAAGATATAAGATATTCATGAGCAATGCATGAAAAAGTCAGAACAAATTTGATATAGATATGATTGCTGTTATCTTTAATTTCTTAGAAGATAAGTTTGGCTGGGTCCAGCTCTATTATATATTGAATTTGTTTTTTTCCAATGGTATTGTCATG
Source organism: Hortiboletus flavorubellus (assembly GCA_038093115.1). NCBI lineage: Eukaryota > Fungi > Basidiomycota > Agaricomycetes > Boletales > Boletaceae > Hortiboletus > Hortiboletus flavorubellus. The sequence continues at coordinate 11,957 of JBBPRR010000762.1, read as the reverse complement.
AAGCAGTGTGTAACTAGTTGGATGTGGGAACATATGAGGGGGAACCAGTGTGAAAGTGAAAAGACACATTTGTTGGAGAATTCTATAGTATTTCTTTAGGATTTGGAAGACTTTGTAAGAGGCAGCCATGTGACATACCATGGTAAGCTGACTTTGGATATTGGTGGAATGGAAGTGAAATGCAATAGATGTTAACAGCACTTGTGCCATCAGACACAAATTCCATGTAGCACCAGTAAATACGATATATGGCCCTGCAGAAAGAGATAGTCAGCTTGCCATAGACTGGTAGAAAATGCAAGAACTAACCAAAAATGGCAAGAAGGAGGCAGGGCAGGGAAGACCTCGCAAATTTAGATGCTCTGTCTCTTGTCGACTCCAAGTAATATCCTATAGCTTGTGAATACAACTTGGGTGACATACTCAAGGTTTCATTCTTAAATTTGGCAATTACATAACTAAGTCTGTTGACAAAGATGTTCTCATCCACCAGATATCTGGTGTCTTGAATTTGGAAGATGTTGGAGTGAATGCCATAGGTTTGAAATTCCCTGTCAACCTCTCTCGCCTGCTCAGCTTCACTAGCATATAAGGTAGACATGGCCTTTGAGAGGCATACGATAAAACTGTTGTCCTCAGTTGTTACTTTGATGGTCTGGCAGTCATTGACAAATTTGCTGAAGACTAGGTGCAATAGAGTGGTAGGGATAATTTCCTCATATTCACGAGGACAACCATAGGATATAGTATAGATTTTCATTAATGCAAGTCAAGCTGTCATGACTGAAATGAAGATGGAATACCCATGTTGGAAGGCCTGTCCTTTGTAGTAGATGCCAGAAATACATTGTGCACCTGTGTAATCAGATCATCATTCCCTATATAATGATATGATAATGAAGGAAGTTTCAATATCTTTATGAGCCTGGGTGAGTATGAGTCAATGCCATTATAGGTTTGCTTACTTTCTTTGAGCAGCTCAATGACAATACATGGCCTTTGAGAAAATAAAGTATTATTGAAGACGCTTTGCACCAACCTATGGCCCTGCAAAAGTTGGCCAGATCCTAGAGCATTAAGATACTTGCCAAGATGGACTTCATTACTCACTGGGACCTTGTGGAATCCCAAGTAATTAGGAAAGAGACCATCAAAGTCTTTAATATCTACCGCCTTGATTACATTTTTGAGATCATCAACCGTACTCTTTATTGATATCCAGACTGCAAAGGAGTCTGTAAGCTTTCTCCTCTGAATCCAACATTGAAAAGGCACCAAGCCATCTGGAAATGCAAAGAATGATTGTTGTGGAAGTCAATGAATATCATATACCAACAATGAGGTGGGGTTGGTAGTTAGCAGGCTGTGGTATGAAAATATTTGACAACTTCTTTAAATCCTATAGTGGTATCTCCAGACTGAAGATGGTGCAAGTGCCAAGAAGATCTTCAAAGGAGACATCTTTGCCATATGGGAGTGAAACTTTGTACAGAGCAAAGTCTCCTAGGCCCACACCACAAGAGCCCTCTGAATCCTCATTCTTTATGGCCTTTCTAAGGGCTGTGATAGTCTTGATGCTCAAAATTTTGATGAAAAGGATGGAACTGGTCTTGTCACTATGTACATAGCATATATATGAGGGTCATGTCTAGGACAACGGCAATAGAAGTTCTGGTCTCTAGGAAACAAAGTTGGTCATCAAAAGGGAAACTGAATACTTTGACAAGAGCACATCATAACTTGAATTGGGTCTGTTAACAACCATGACCCACTCCTCTTCCCCCTCCTCCCCCTCTGCAGACTGTGGGAAAAACATGGATAGTTTGGTTCGTTGATTAAGGAGCAATTCACCTTCCAATAACAACTGCTTGACCTTGTCTTCAAGGCATTCATCATCACCCCTAGGAATACAGATGAAGTAGAGCTGGAGATCTTTTTCAGCCACATCACAGAACTTGGGTGTCTCCTGTTTTATAATACTCTGGAGGGCTCCAACAGTTTTGCTCTTGTGGATCTCAATAGGAAAGACACTGTCGACATTGTCATGGTAGATCCAACACTAGAATATGATTACTTCCATCTTGTAGTTTCTGTCGTCCGAGTTGTTCAATGGTCACTCTTGCAAGGATCATGTGCTTGGATTTGCTGCCTAACAAGGTTGTATATACTATGTGACAAAATGATTCAAGCAACATTGTCAACTTGAAGCTACTCTAGTCAAAAAGAGTTAAAGAGTGAAAAAAGCATGAGTTGACTAACTGATAGGCTAAAAAAATATTAATCCAACAACTTCTTCTAACCAAGAAACATTCCAGCCACCCTTTTGACATTCCAAATTCAAAAGCTCCAGAAAGGCTGGAGTCTTGTTTAATTATTATTATTGTTATCTTGACATCCATAACCCAAAAATAGCATGTTTTCTGCCACTCTAAAGTGAAATAATTCAAAAGCAAGCCCATGAACCTTTGCATAGGATCCCTATGGAAGGAAATACTTCCAATTTGGTTTTGACCTTGCAATCCCTATACTGCAGATCATTCAAGGTCTAGTAATGAATAAAAAGGCATGCTTTACTTCTCAATGACTTGTGGGATTATTACTCTATTTTTCCAGAATCTTTCTATTCTTTGAAACTTCTTTGGATGCAACAAGGGGAACAAATAATAGCAACTATCCTAGGCCTCTTAGCTGAACTGTGGTTCCATTATTTTTATATTGATACTCACAAAACAAGCTTGAAATCATGCAGCACAAGTGGGTCCAACTCCTTCCATATTTCTTTCAATGCTTGAGATCTGAAAACAGCCCTTCTAAAAAGACTACCAGCAATTGTGCACCAAAGCCACAATATGCAAAGTGACATTTGCTTAGAGCTTTCAAATTCCTCAATCAAGAAGGGAAATATGGTGAGTGCAATATCTCACGATCTGCAGTTGTTCCAAGACCTTGATTTGACTCAAAAGGACTACCCTAAATTCTCCAAAGAATCATGCATTCTGCCTCACATGCATCCTGTAAAAGTATGCTTATACTTATACACAAAATAGTAGCAATACTGGTTAAGGATGGTAGCTAAAGCATATGAACATGTGCTACAGAACATTGTTCATGTCAGAAAAGACAGAATCTGGAACCTCATGCACCAAGCAAGGTAGGTATCACAAACTTCTCATCACCAACTAAGTAATATGGCCCCTAAGAGTCAACAAACATTTGTGCACTTATGGTACTGAGATTCATGAACTTGAAAAAAGTCTTTGCACATTGTTCTGCAAAGGCAAGCTTGCCATGCTCCTCTTCAGCCAACTCTAAAGGATCCTTAGGATCTGGTTGGTTCTGTTAGCAGTGCACATAATCAAGGATGATAAGTGTGAAGCTGACCAGACTTTTTTTTGCAATCATTCCTAAGGTATTGTATATAAGCAATGTTATATAGAAGGTTTCTGCCTTGGACTCATGTGGTTCTGATCAGTAGCATAGCACAATTATCATCCAACACAAGATATAGAATAAGCCTGGGCATTTGTCATTTGTGAGCAAGCCTTCCTTGTCTATGGAAATCATGGAAAAACTCACCTTGATCAAATACTACATCACTTCATAGTGGTAGAAATAGTCACACTGATGATCAATGCAACTGGGGTAAACACACCATGCAAAGATGTTGGGGCTTGGAACCTGATGGTGCACATATATGTTAGTGCATTCATTTTCAGACAAGGAAAATAAAAGAAGGAAAGAAAACAGTAAAATCAGCTCAACATACATCATGTTGCTCTTCTCCTGGCATATGATGATATCAGCATAGGTATACTTTTCTTCCTCCAAAGGGTCCATGGCTGTCTTGAAAGCTTCAAACAAGCCTTGCAATGAGCTGGGGTAATTTCTTCACTTTAGTCACATGACCACCATCCACACCTTGGCACCTGTGTTACCCACCTGGTGATGTATGTACAGTCCACAACAATTATGGTGTGAGAAAGTTATGTATCCTGGTTAAGTTATAGCCTCCACCCTTGTGAGCTCCATGTTGTGAACTGAATCACCCTTGATCCCCCTTCATCAACCTCCACAACCTGTTCTTGATTCCTATTTTTAGTGCCTTGACTGATCTGCAGGTGCATAGTGGAATTCCAGGTGGTGGTTGAGTCAAAGATAGGGCATCATCCAGAAAGGCAGGCATGGGCTCATGTCTTTTCCATCCAGGAAGTTACCACAGACTGTTGGGTCTTCCATCTTGTTGATGAACTCCTCCAATGTCATAGTTCTGTGGGCCAAAGTAACTGCTGGATCTTCCTGGTTGGCTGTGAATAGAGTACCATTGAACCACTGAAACCTATGCCCAAGGTCCCTGCACTGCAACTTTATCAACCCCTTTGAAAACCTTAGCCTGACCTGCAGCATACACTTTAATATAACAACTAATGTGCCTTAAGGTATGTAAAATGCGGTTTAGTCCAACATCTTCTTTCAAGCCTGTTCTGTGACTTCTGCATCATGGTCTCCTGGAGCCTATAGTACTGGATCTAGTTTAAGCACCACCAGCAAGTCCTCAACTCAGAATGCATTAGGCTCTGGGCCACATACCCCAGAACCACAATGCTCCACAGAAGGACAATTCAGGAGGTCAATCACTACCAACCTTTCTCTATCCTGTTAGGTACAGGTCAGAAATTAATATAGCATTGGTTGAACTTGCACTTGCAATCAAATAGCCTTTTCCTATGAGCAGGACATGTGTCTCAAATCCTGTATCCCACCGAATCCTCTCTGTGTATTCCAGGACCCCCACCAAAGAATTCATGAATTTTAACTGAAATCCAACATAAGGTTAGAATATTACATTGCAAACATACATATGGAGGCATTTCCATCAGGCACCATCTGTGAAGGGCCTGCAGTGACACATGGACATTCTGTCAGATCCATATAAGAGGAAGGAAGCGTGACAACATTCAGCTTCCTACTGTTGAATGTCCATCTAAAGTGTGCTAGTGGATTTTTTACACTAGTAAAGGGACACAATTGGGTGACTTGCCCCTGACTCATTCACTTCCAGTATGATATCCCCCTGGTTGTGTTGAGGTTGGATTCATTGGTGCATGTGAAGAAATGGGCCTCTGGTTTCTTATATTATATGTCAGAGTCACCCACAAGTGGATTCCACAGACTGAATGGACAAAAACTTGTAGGTGATTGTTTTTGGCATGACTGCCACACCATTCATCTGTAGAAGCTACTGGCAGCTAGCCACCCCCATGATCTCACATGTCATGTCATGACTGTTATGGTAGTAGAGGATCTATGGTGTTGTGTCATGTATTCCATTTCCATGGCCCTCCACCTTGGATCCACAAGTTTTATTGTTGTAGTAAACACTATTGGAATATCGTAATATGTATGTAGTTGGAGAAAAGAAGGATAGCCTCTAGTTGTGACAGAGTGGTGGTGATTGCAGAGAAAATAGAGTTCATCCATACTTTTCTCTAATCACAAGCACCTCAAACTACTACAGTGATTCTATCATCTGTTTGGTCCCCCCTGCAAAGAAAAGGATGTAAATTCAGTACATATTGTACCATTCTCTGGCTGGTGCTGTTGTTTGGAAGCATATCTGATGGGGTGGATGGGTAATTTTAATTTCTCTATCTGGGAGGGTTGTGATGAAGTGTTGGGCAAGGACTGCACCGAATCCATCCTTCAATGGATCTGTGATTAGAATGAAGAGAGTGCTGTCAAATTTGGACAATCACAGGACCAGTTGTTCAAGTGGAATCATTTCAGTCGGATGAATGCTTCAGTGTGCTGTGCTATCCAGTATTGTGTTAGATTAAGTACTGGCGATGTTTTCACTTCCCTTTTTGTAGTTTGGGCTATGTCCCAATTGTACTGTAGATCAGCAGTTAGTGGTGCTGCTATTTGTGAGTAGTCCTGGATACAAGATCTAAAGTAGCCTGTCAGGCCTAAGGATCTCATTAGGTCTACAAGGGTTTGGGGCATGGGCCAGTTAGCTATTGCTTCCAGTTTGGTGATGTCAGGTCATATGCCATCTTTACCTATGCATGACCTTTCAAATACAATGTCCTGTATGAACAGGCATGTTTCCTATGTGCTAGGACATTATTATCTACAAACATCTCCAGCTGTACTCTGATTGGTAGCTTATGGGCTATGCTAGCAATGCAATGCATACTGAAGCACTGCACATGCCCACTGGTTTGGCTGAAAAATAAGTTGCATGACATGGTTACATGTGTCATGTTTTTCCACATTTTGTTTACACTAAGGCTTGCAAATGCTGGCTTGTGGCATGCCAAGGTAAGCACCTCTGCAAAAGTCCTTTGGAAAGAAATGAAAATGAAAATGAAAAAAGATACTTGGCCAAGTCTTGGGGATGTTTGCGTATGGCATGCTGTGGTGGGCCATTGAAGGCCACAGCAGCACTTCTCCAAAAGGAAAGAAAAAGAGGACAAAAAAAAAGACACCTCGGTTAGGCAATGCATCAAGCCTTAGGGATACTCACTCATGGCATGCCATGGTGGGCCCTTCCACAGTGGTCCTCCCCTGAAGGAAAAGAGGGTAAACAAAACAGAGCATGTTGCTTGCATCGCTTTGCCAGTGGGCCATGATGGGTCCTTCCAGTATGGCAATGACATGCATTGCATTTGACCACCATACTGAATCAAGCAGTGCAGTGGATGACACCTGCTCTAATGTGAGTTGGATCCAGTGGCCCATCTAAAGATGGAGCAAGTCTCAATGCAAGAAGTGTCCCCAGCTGGACTCTCACAAGTTGGCCAATACTAGCTGAATGCCAGCGCTGAATGGTTCTTGGTGTGCAATGCCCAATAGCCTGGGGCAATGGTGGATCTAGCAGCCCACCTTACATAGGATGCCACAACCCCCACTTGAAGGTAACCCTCCAGCACTCCACTGGAGAGGAGGCAAGTGTGACATGACATCCAATAGCCTGGATGCAGCAGTCAGCCTAGCAGCCAACTGTGCGTGATTATGTTTGTGTACTGTGCATTCTGGATGATGTGAGCACATTGTACACAGAAGGAAGGAAGGGAAGGGCGATCCTTTAAATGTTCTTGAAACCTGTGACAAATAAATTAGATAATCATCATGGAACACCTTACATCACATGATTTTAGCTTCATTCCTCAAACGTGCCTCGCTCGGCCCACTTAAATAGCCCAAATGATCGTACTTAGGTAATTGGAAAAGTGAAAAAAAAACTTCGAACTAGATTTCTGGGTCCATAAAATGCAGTCACAAAGTTGTTGTGGGACAGCTGGCCTTGAAGGCCATGTGCTGGGAGCCCTTCCACAGTGACAAATGCTTGTCTGTGTGACCGAAAATAAACAACTCAGACAAGCTGCCTCAAGTGCTATTGGCTAGCGCATGCTCCACAGTGATCTTGCATTCCTACCATAAAAGGCAATGGACAAAGCGAGTGGGTTGACAACACTGCAGACCTTCAGTTAAAATGGACCACCATGGGTGCCATTGTTCTTTTGCAAAATATAAGGCAATGACTGATAAAGGGCAGCAGCAACAGCGATTGAGATGCAACACCATTCACACAAAAACATGCCCAATGCAGAAGATGCTGGGTGGGTGCTGAAGTGCAAATGCTCTCCCATGCCAAGCGACAGTGAGCTGATGGCCTCCACAGGTGAGCAGCTTTCTTAGATGGCACAGTAACTGCATGCAAACTCTCCACAGGCTGGCAGGCAGCAATAACAAAGGAACTGGTCATTGGAAAGATGTTCTGTAACTTCTGCAGGAGGAAAATAACTGATGCATCAACTACAGGGGTACATGTGTGAGCAGACCCGCCCAGACAGCCCAGGCTACATTTGAGCGGGGACCTTCAACCACAAGAAGCTATTTTGCTACATTGTGTAGAACTGTGCCATTGGAAGAAGATGGAGGGCCTGCCAAAAGGTGATGCAGGCTGCCTTCCAGTAAGCCCATCTTCTCGACACATTGGAATGTCTAATATGAGCCCCCATATAGTATGGTTTTACTGGCTACAGGGGCAGAAAGTGGTTCAAGTTAACCTGACCGATGATGCTCACAATGTTCATGCTTGCAACATTGCTGGACAAATACATTGAGAAGTCCCTGATGTTCAACTTCAAGATGTAATATGCCACATGGCCAGAGAATGTGGGTCCCTTCACCCCCTTTTTCAGTGCAAATAACAGCATGACTTGCCATCACTCAAGCTCTGCTCACTTTGTGGAAGCCTAAAAGGAATGAGGGGGAAAAAAACTGTAGCCATGGCCACTCAAGGAGTGGAATTCATCAAACACTCGGTCAAGTCTAAACTGTTTCCCCACCAATGTCTTTCGCATGTTGACACCCATTCCAACACACAGAGCAGGACATTGAAGGATGCGGAAAGGGCCAGCAGCCCCTAATACAGCCCAGTGTCTGAAGTCGTGCAGGAGTTCATTATTTTGCAGCTCTTGATGGAAATGAAGAGCATGTTTTAGGAGGTAACAGGTGTGGAAGTGAGCTACTCACTTGGTGGGTCGACTCAGGGGGCTAGGACTGGATTCCACTGTGAGTAACTGAGTATATTGAGAGAGGTATAAGGGTATACAGACCTGGAGTCCACTGTGAGTAACCAAGGAGGAGGAACAGTGGGCCCCAGGATGTAAGTGCACTTGTAGGCAAACAATAATAAACAAGTGAGCCACAATGCGAATGGAAACACTACAAGTCCATGCTCTGCTTGGGCAGAGATACAACAACAAGCTAAAGCGATGGGGAGAAGTGGAGGGTAGGTATAATGAGCATGGGGAATCACTTGGGCGAAGTTAGAAAATGAAGTGAGCGCTAGTGAGTGCAGTATGAAGCGAAACCTATCAAGAGTGCAGAATCACCAAATCAAACAGCATGGTAGCATGGGCTCGTCTGAGTGGTAAGCCTGCTATAGCAGCCAGGTGGTATGACAACTCACTGTATTCAAGGGGCAGCTGGTCCCCATCGCTTTAGCTTGTTGTTGTGTCTCTGCCCAAGCAGAGCATGGACTTGTAGTGTTTTCATTCACACTGTGGCTCACTTGCTTACCTCTGTTTACCTACAAGTGCACTTACATCCTGGAGCCCACTGTTCCTCCTCCTTGGTTACTCACAGTTGACTGGAGGTCTGTATACCTCTCTCAATATACTTGGTTACTCACAGTGGACTCCAGTCCCATCCACACCTGTTACCTCATAATAGGTTATGAGCCCTGCGCTCTAGGTGCTTATCCCAAAACATCCACTAGTTATCAACTCTCCTCGACCTTACCAGTCAATTTTCCCCGACCCCGAATCCTTACCTGGCTTCAAAATCGGGTTGATCCGTCGAGTAAAAAGTTGGAAAGCATCTGGGTGCCGTAGTGCGCTTCTATCCATCTTTGAGCTCTCATTGCTCAACAACCACTCGGTCAATCGACCTCATTCTTGTTGCCATCACACTCTGCGGCTGATTTCTGCATCGGAACGACCCCTCATTTGTCCACATCCATCGCCGTCTTTGCTCGCTACAAGGAGATCTTTCTAAAGTCCTGTATCATAAACATCGACCCCTATGCCCACCATACCTCCTATACTTCGTATGTCCTCTGAACAACAATCCCACCGCATCCATGCCCTCAATGGCACCAACTACACCACATGGAGCGAGGAAATGAAGGCTCTACTTCGCTCCAAAGGCCTGTGGTGCCTGGTAGATGGCCAGGAAGTGCGACCTGCTGCTGATGCTGCTGAACAGCTTGGGATCTCAAGCAGGACAAGGCTGCTGGTGGACTCATGCTCAACATTGCTCCTGAGCAGAGGGTGCATATCAGGCAGCACCAGGATGACCTCAGTGCTGCTTGGACCGCTCTGAAGACTCTCTATGTCCAGCAGAGGTTTTGTCGCCTATGATGAGTTCTTGGATGGCACTACAGAGGATATCAGTCAGTATGCCAACCCTGCGACCTCTGTCCCGCTAGATCTAGCCCTCTGGCATCGCAGGCTGGCTCATCATAATGTGGCAGGGGTAAAGGCACTCATTGAGCGCAACGTGGGTCACTAGCCTTGACCTTGATGTGAAGACTCTGCCTGATCCGGTCTGTGAGCCATGCCTGGCTGGAAAGATGCATGCCAATCCCTTCCCCAGCACTGAATGGCGTGCTTCGCACCCCCTGGAGCTTATGCACACCGATGTGCATGAGGTGCGCTTGTGACAGAACCTTCACTGGCTGTCGCTATTGGGTCACCTTCATTGATGACTACTCCAGGTATCGCTTTGTGCTGCCCATTCAGGCAAAATCCGATGTTTTCGGCGCAATCAAATTGGCATTGGTGCTAGACTCCCTGCTCCAGCAAGGAAACCTCCTAGAGAGTGGTGGAGGCTGAGTCCAGCACAGTTGATACCTGAGGACGACGATGAGGATGATGAGGATGCCTACATTACTGCGATGTCCACCAAGCCTGCGCTCCCTAGGACTTACAAGGTGGCCATTTGTCAAGAGGATGGTGACAAGTGGCAGCAGGCTGCCCTCGAGGAACTGGCTGCACACAAGAGCAATGGCACTTGGACTCTGGTTCCAAGACCCCGAGATCTTCCTGTGATTGGCTCCAAGGGGGTATTCACTCAGAAGTTCCATGCTGATGGTTCTTTCAAGCGCTACAAGGGATGCCTTGTGGCACAGGGATTCAACCCGTGTCCTGGCTTTGAATACCTCGAGGTATTTGTCCCTTCAACCAGCGTCCTGGCTTTGAATACCTCGAGGTACTTCCCCCTACAGTTCGCTTGCCTACCCTTCGCATAATGCTGGCTCTTGCTGCACTCTATGATCTCCACTTATGGTCGGTCGTCTCCACTTATGGTCGGTCGATATCTCCCATGCTTACCTGAATGGAGAGATGGACTGTGATGTCTACATGGAGCAGCCAGAAGGATTTGCTGAGGGCGACCCCAAGCAGGTTGTTTGCAAGCTGAACAAAGCTGTTTATGGCACAAAACAAGGTGGTAATCGCTGGAATCGCAAAATGCGCACTGTGTGCTCCATTGGCTTCAAGCAAACTTACTCTGATGCTGCAGTCTATATCTACTCCCAGGGCTACGTCACCATCATCCTGCCTGTCTTTGTGGACGACATGACCAATGCTTCGAAATCCCTGGATGCAATCAAGTCCACCCTGGATGAGTTGCTCAAGCACTTCAAAATTCGTGACCTGGGCCCTACCACGGACATCCTCGGCCTTAAGATCGACAGGGATCGCCCAAAACGCTCCCTCCGGCTGTTTCAGCGTCAGTATTGTCTCGAGATGCTGTCTCGTTATGGGATGGGTGATTGCAAGCCTGTTTCGACGCCTATGGAGCCTGGTCTTTGCCTTTCTCGTGATCAGGGCCCCACAACTGATGAAGAGCGCAACTCCATGCGATCCATGGACTATGGTGGTGCCCTTGGCTGATTGCAGCATCTCTCCTACACCACTCGCCCTGTTATAGCCTACTCTGTTGGCCAACTCGCTTCGTTCACTTCCAACCCTGGTGTGGCTCATTGGAACGCAGTCAAGCACCTGTTCCGGTACATCAAGGGTACCATGGACGTTGGCATCACTTATGCTCCTGATCCCTCATCTGCTGAGTTGTTCACCACTTATTCTGACGCCAACCATGGTGGCTGTAAGGACACTGGTCGCTCTACAGGTGCCTATGTGGTCAAGATTGGAACTGGTGCTGTGTCATGGATGTCCAAGCACCAGCCCATTGTGGCATTGTCCACCACTGAGGCGGTATTTATGGCTGCTTGCGAAGCTGGCAGAGAAATTATCTGGATGCGCCAGTTGCTCCAGGAACTTGGCTTTGCTATTCCTTCCACTTCGACGCTTTTCATGGACAACCAGTCTGCCATCCAGGTAGCCAAGCATCCGGAGCACTATGGGCGCATGAAGCAGCTCGAT
>JBBPRR010000761.1:0-16863 GCA_038093115.1 Hortiboletus flavorubellus | reverse complement strand
TAACCACCATAAGCTGCTTGAGCATCGAGGTACAGTGTCCTGAGCAAGGATTTATCTTCCTGACTGAAGCCGTCCAACTCCCAGTCCGCATCAACAAACTCGCCGAGCTTCTCATTTTTGAGGAGTCGCCCCACGATCGTCTCCTTCCATTGCCTCCAGACCTTGGTGTCGTTGGGGAGGAGCCCATTAAGGACTTTGTTCGGTTCCTCAGGCTGAAGGACAAGGAGGGCGAAGACCACCATGGTTGTGTGGGTGCCCAAGGTATACTTGGTCAAGTCCGGGGTCCCGAGTACAACGTTTATCAGAATGTCCCGTTGAATTTCCTCCTTGTCGAAGAAGGACAGGCACGAGTTGTAAATCCAAGAGACACCGAGTGAAACGACAAACATGATCTGGCAGAACAGGGAACCTTGGGGGATAAGGAGTAGCTGGGTGACGAACTGGATAATGAGCAGGACGGAACACCATCCAATATCATTGTGCTGGGGCCCACTGGCAAAATTGAGAGAGAACCTGCCGCGGGTGATAGAGTTCACGGCACCCTCCGCACCCTTGAGTAAGACAATCTCCTTGTCTGATCTGAGGATGCCATCGCCAGGAGGGGACCCATCGGCGGGGTCCGGATGGGTAAACACAAACTTCCCTGAGCCAATGATGAAGCAGCATGTACCGGTCGTGATCATACCCAAGAAGATCAACGAGCACGAATACCAGTCTTTAAAAACACCACACGTAACGCAGGCGACGATGCTGACGGATATGGGGATGCCGGCAAAGAAAGAGGAGTACGCGCGGAAGCGTCTAGGGTAAACTTGAGTTGGAGGGGCGTGGTGGAGCTCCGCAATGGTGACTCCAACAGTCTGGGTTTTTCTGCAACCAATAAATGTTCCTTCCCGAGTAGCACAATCTCGCACGAAGAGGGCGGCTAAGTGACCGGTCTCCTCGATGATGGTGCCCGAATGGGCAGCTATAAACTTGGGACCCTTCAAGCCATCCAGTTCGAACAACTCGGCAGGATCCATGTGGACACCAGGGAATAAGGCATGGAAAAACTTTGACTTTGCGAGACGGCCGTATCGTTTAGCAATCTGATACGATCCTGGAGAGTTGTACCACCCTAGCCAGCGCCTGTAATGGTAGATATTGACAGTAGCCATGGCCGATACGGCCTCGTCTCCACCAAAGACGCCGGCCACACCCGAGGTGTCGAGGGTGAAGTTGGACTTGTCGATTGGCAATGTATCGGTAACCATTGAGCGCCGAGCGAGGATGCTAGACATGTCGGGAATGTACATGTAGAGCTCGGGTCAAGGGAGGTGTATGAAGACGCGGACACAGATTTGTCCTCCAAGACACTCCGTTCGTTGGCAACCGTGACTCGGACGTGGCGACATGCTGTAGGGACACTGGAGTGGGGTTTGGACGGGTCGCTCTTTTTCCTTTTGGTTGGACCCTTATTAGACCCTTAAATAATTTCCATTTTTGTCAGCCTTCGTCCAGTCAGATGGCCTGTTTAATTTGTTTACAGATGGGAAACTTCGGGGGCTGCGCATCAGTTACCACTGCAATTTAGCTGGGATTGCTTATTCGCATTTGTAGCCTAGGGAGGTGTGCACCAGACATGCCAGAGTCTCAGGCTGCCCAATCCAGATCGCTGCTAGACAGAGATGATAACCACTACCAAACTTTACACGCACCGCACTAGTGCTGCCGTGAGGTGAGATTGAGGTCACCTCGAGGTAGCGCCAAAGTTTTACCGCACTGCGGCCCATTTCGAAGTGATGTGAGGTACATGGCCACTCAAGGTAGGCTGAGGTGGTCCATGCAAAAAGGCAAGATCGCACAGCTAAAATGCGATGTCACCTGTGGCAAGAATGAAAAAGGTGCACCAACAAATCCGGGGCAACTTACCGGAAAAAAATTATGTATGGATGCTGCCTGGGTTCTGCGGAGTGTGCGAGCGTGTGTTTGAACTTGAAAATGATATCCCAACACAAAGTCAAAATATTGCAGTGACCGATTCACGAGTTACAATACATCGAGCGTGCGTGCATTGACCATAATATCAGCCGGAGAAACGTCGTTCTGGCCATCACGCTAGCCGCCGCGACCTGCCTGTAATCAAGCGCACGTCTACCCGGCGATGCCAACGTGACCAAGAGTGCTCTAGAATATGATGAGCAACGAGCCGTCGTGCTCGCGTCTCTCTGTCCATTGGAACCATGGGTACGGGAGCAGGATGTGACGATGGTTCAAGTTTAACGACCGATAGGGAATCACCGGTTTTCTCGTCGGGACGGCGACTATCACGACCAGACAAGACCTCTCACTGATGTATTCTTGTATCTCGTTCACCTTGATTGGGTGCTTTCCTGGAGCGGAATAATAAAAGCGGCACAATCGTTGGGGAAGACGTCGCTCCACCACTGTCACCGAATACGGACGGTGAAGAGATCTCCAAACGTGAGGGTATCCGCACGACGAAGATGGCCTGAACGCGTTCAATAAACTGAGAGAGATGCGAGACGGACATATAAGCACAGCGCCGGGTGGAGGTCAAATGAAGGGGTCTGCGATGCGGTGATGATTCTTTCCACCTCTATGTCTTGTATGGGTAGCGGGAGGTGCGACGTTGCTGGTCCGTTGAATATCTCGGCGATGACTTTTCCTCCTCCTCCTCTACAAAGTGCGATACGCTAATGGTCAGGAGAGAGTGCGATTGAACGGGTGTTGGATGAGACTAAGCAGCGCGTGTAGTGTGTCCCAAAATGTGACCGTCGTACGGTTAGCAGAGTATGCAATGAATCCCCCACGCTTCGGCAGGGACGAGAATCCATTGACAAAGGGAACTGGCAATTCCGACACCCTAACCCTGTGGATGCTTCGGATTGTTTGATGATACTGTTGGATACGACAAGGAGGTGGTTGTCGAACCAGTTGTACCACGGGGTTACTGCTACTTTGATATCCACTAGCAAGTGGCCATCATTGTTGTCATGTACTCGAATGGACCCGGCAGTGGTCGTCGCGATTCGATCGTCCTGCAGCGAGTATTTCGCTGCGATCACCCGACCCTCGTGGGGGAGTATTTGTACGTTGCTTGAATGTCCCAAATGGTGGCCGTGCAATTTTCCGATGCAGAGGCATGTCGAGTCGAATCGGGCGAGAAATGGACGCCACCAAAGACTTGTTTGTATGTCTTTGCATCCCACACAAACGTCGCTGTAGATCCACCTCCGCCTCCGGACACAGCGTCTCGAATCTCGAGACACCGGACATCAATCTTGTCGTTTGTTTGCCATCTACTTGCCGTCCTTGAACCCCACCTTGCCTGCCGCTCGAGATGTGTTCCCCATTCGCTGAGAACGTCACCGTAGATAAATCCCAGCCGATGTTGATTTCCATCGTGTCGCGGCGTTCGTGTCCAACGGTTAGCACTAGCACAGTATAAACTGTCACTACGCGCTGGCCATTAATATTGTCGACGACGGAGTCTTCAGCAACACGATGTAGCAGGGCAATGGATTCAGAGAGGTCGATGTCGGACAATGTCCGCCTTATCATGTTGCTCTTCTTATAGGCACGCCTCATCACTTCGTGTTTTCGGTGCTTGCTCACGCGGGCCGTGTTTCCATTATCATCACGTACATGCTCTCGTCCACCGTGACTGGTCGACCCCTCTCCCCTGACACGAGCATGCAGTGTGCACTTGCCCACTTACCCTTCACTCCGTGGGGACGTGAGCGTCATTTCTCGCCGTTTCTGTTTCTCCCTGTTTTTCGTCGTGTCGTCGAAAGCCTGTTCACGCAGTACTCTGTGTGCTCGATTGACTCGGACAGGACCAACTACGAGAAATATTGACACACCTTGGTGGAGGAATCAAGACATAAATCCGAGTTGTATTGGATGTCAGGCAGTAAAATCACTTTACGGCAGATTGTGAATGAAAAACTACGAAGAAGAAAGGCATGGAGAGAGCAATCCGACAGAAGTGGAATCAATAAGTCCAAAGCTCGAAACATGGGCCATAAACGTGGTCAACATTCGCTTCAACGGAAGAGTCACTTGGGGGCAGTGTATTGGACGTAACCACCATAAGCTGCTTGAGCATCGAGGTACAGTGTCCTGAGCAAGGATTTATCTTCCTGACTGTAGCCGTCCAACTCCCAGTCCGCATCAACAAACTCGCCGAGCTTCTCATTTTTGAGGAGTCGCCCCACGATCGTCTCCTTCCATTGCCCCCAGACCTTGGTGTCGTTGGGGAGGAGCCCATTAAGAATTTTGGTTGGTTCGTCAGGCTGAAGGACAAGGAGGACGAAGACCACCATGGTTGTGTAGGTACCCAAGGTATACTTGGTCAAGTCCGGGGTCCCGAGTACAATGTTAATCAGAATGTCCCGTTGGGTTTTCTCTTTGTCGAAGGAGGACAGGCACGCATTGTAAATCCAAGAGACACCGAGTGAAATGACGAACATGATTTGGCCGAACAGGGAACCTTGGGGAATAAGGAGTAACTGGGCAACGAATTGGATAGTGAGCAGGACGGAACACCATCCGATGTCATCGTGCTGGGGCCTGTCGAAATTGAGAGAGAACCTGCCGCGGGTGATAGAGTTCACGGCACCCTCCGCACCCTTGAGCAAGACAATCTCCTTGCCTGATCTGAGGATGCCATCGCCAGGAGGGGACCCCTTGGCGGGGTCCGGATGGGTGAACACGAGCTTCCCTGAGCCAATAACGAAGCAGCAGGTACCGGTCGTGATCATACCCAAGAAGATCAACGAGCACGAATACCAGTCTTCAAAAACGCCACAAACAATGCAGGCGCCCATGCTGACGGCGATGGGGATGCCGGCAAGGAAAGAGGAGAGCCTGCGGAAGCGTCTAGGGTCGACCTCAGTTGGGGGAACGTGGTTGAGCTCTGCAATGGTGACTCCAACAGTCTGAGTTTCTCTGCAACCAATAAGTGTTCCTTCTCGAGCAGCACACTCTTGCATGAAGAGGGCAGCCAGGTGACCGGTCTCCTCGATGATGGTACCCGAGCGGGCAGCTATAAACTTGGGACCCTTCAAGCCATCCAGTTCGAACAACTCGGCAGGATCGGAGCGGTCACCAGGGAATAAGGCACGGAAAAACCTTGACTTTGGGAGAAGGCCATATCGTTTAGCAGTCTGATATGATCCTGGAGAGTTATACCACCCTAACAAGTACCTATTCTCGTAGATATTGACGGTAGCCATGGCAGATACAGCCTCATCTCCACCAAAGACGCCGGCGACACCTGAGGTGTCGAGGGTAAAGTTGGACTTGTCGAATGGCAACGGATGGTTAACCATTGAGCGCCGAGTGAGGATACTAGACATGTCGGGAATGTACATGTTGAGCTCAGGTCAAAGGATGAACGCAAGGGCGTATGAAGACACGGACGCGGATTCATTCTTCAAGACACTCCACTTGTTGGCAACGTGGTGGCATGGTGTAGCATCTCTCTCGAGGTTTTCACATTGCACAACCGCAGCTCCCCATCGAGACCCTCGGAAACGGGTTTTGGAGTGGGCTTGCTCGTTTGGTTAGACCCTTATCAGACCCTTAATTTCCAATTTTTTTCCAACCCCCGTAATCAAATGGCCTGTTGTAAAGTCGTTAGTGATGACATTACACAGCAGGTTAGCAGATAACCTCATGGGCTCCGAATTAATTACCACTGGCGCTTGGCTGGGATTGCTTATCGTGTGTGTAGCCAAGGGGTGTGTGTGCAGCAGACATGCCGCTGCCCAATCCAGATCGCTGCTCGACGGAGATGGCCACCCTTTGGCTCCCTGTCGGTATCCATCTTCAGATCGCGCCTGGGCAGCTTGTCCATTTCCGATCAGCAGGTGGTCCAGCTCTCACCTCCAGATCGGGCTCGGACTCCCAGCCCGGTCTGGAGAGAAGGCCTACCGAACAGGCCCTGGGCCACCACCAGCAGGAGTATTTCTAGTTCTCCCTTAGTGCTCCTTTCCTGCTACTTGTTTCAGCTCCCACGCTATGCTGTCGACCACGAGCCGGACGTTTCACACGCACCGTACTAGTGCTGCCGCGAGGTAAGGTCGAGGTCACCTCGAGGTAGCGCCAGAATTTTACCCATTTCGAGGTAACGTGAAATGCATGGCCACTCGAGCTAGGCTGAGGTGATGCAAGGCACGCCAAGGTGCGATATCACCTGTTGCAAGAATGAAAAAGGTGCATCAACAAATGGGCAACTAACCTATGTATCAATGGTGCCTAGGTTCTGGAAAATGTGCAGTGTTTAAAATTGATATCCCAACACAAAGTCAAAATGTTTCAGTGACCGATTGACAAGTTACAACAAATTGAGCGTGCGTACATTGACCATAGTATCAGCCAGAAAAACGTCGTCCTGAATTTGCACGGTGGTCACGCCATCCGCTGCGACCCGCCTGTAATCGACCGCACGTCTACCCGTCGTCGGGGCCATCGATGCCGACGTGACCAAGAGTGCCCTAAAATATGATGTGCAACGAGCCGTCGTGCTCGCATCTCTCTATCCATTGGGACGATATACACAGGAGCAGCCCGGTGTGACACTGGCTCAAGTTCAACGAGATATGGAATCGTCGTCGATTTCCTCGTTGGGGATCTCTTCATCGTCCGCATTCGGGGACAGTGGTGGCGCGACGTTTTCCCCCATAATTGTGCCGCATGTATCATTCGGCGCCAGAGAGCATCTAACCAAGGGTGAACGAGATACAAAGAAACCATCCGTGAGGTCTTGACTGGTCTTGATAGTTACCGCCTCAAACGTGGGGGTATCCGCACGATGAAGACGGCCTGAACGCGTTCGATAAACTGAGAAGGGTGGGAGTTGAAAAGCGATGCATGCATATTTCATCTGGCTCGCTGCGAACCATTGGGGTGCAGGAACCTCGTTGAGACAGTCCCCGACTACGAGCGGGCAGGGAGACGTTGAAGCTCCGTTGGATCTTCGTTCCCTTAGGTAATAAAGATATAAAAAGAGTAGCAACAACTCGTTTCGATCGAGTGACCTCGGGGTTATGAGCCCCGCGCGCTTCCTCTGCGCCATGTTGCTGTGATTGCTCTGCCTCCACGACAAGCTATTCACGGTTGTCTTCTTTCCTCGGGTAAGACTTGGGCCCGCTCCTGTCTTCTCATCTTTTTGTCATGGCTGGCAATCTGCTCTGGGCACATCTTCTACGCAAAGATGCGACGACGACCGACTCGCCCTCGCAAATTCCGCCCATCGCACCCCAGGACAAAACAGGAACATCCATGCGTATGCTCATCCACGACACCCAAGTCAACCTCGAAAAGTTCTCCACCCGACTCGACGGCCTCTTGCAGCGCGTCGACGACTGCAGAGCCCAGGTCGTGAACGCAAACAAGCTGCTCGACGTCGAGCGCGACAAGGTGCTCACCGAGATACTCGAGATAGGTATGAGGTACCTCCGTCTGGGTGCAGTTGCTCACGCGCCGACGGTTGTAAAGCGCATAGATGCCAGGCGGAAATGAAGGCGCACGTCGGGACGCCGGCGCAAGCGCCCGACCTTGATTTCGTCCGCGTCGCACAGGTCTCGACAGAGCGATCCGTGCAGGCATTGGAAAAGCGCATAGACGCACTTCAAGTGGTTCGTACGCGTCACCCACTCGGCGGTGTGCTGATGGACCCCCGCAGCTTCTACAGGCGCACGCACATGCGATGCAGTCCATCCAGGATCAACAGAACACATTGATTAGCGCTGTACTGCCGCTCGTTCCTGTCCTCCACGCTGTTCCACCCCAGGTGGATCAAATCAAGGTAATGCTGTCTGACACGGTGGAAAACGCAGTGTCAACGATGACGAATAGCGTCGAGAGCGTCCGATCGACGCTGGTCGCCGAGTTAGCACGTCGACAGGGGTGCGTGGGGTCTTCGACTCGGGTAGCGTCGAGCAAGTCAATGTCCAGTTCGCGGCGCAAGCGATCAGATGCGTCCGTTCTCGGCCCCCAAGAAACCAATATCCCTGCATCCTCCCCTTTGGATAGTCGTAGTCACAGGGGACGTCAGCCGAGCCACAAAAGGGCCCGCGTCGAAGGATCGACACACCGCCAGTTACCTCGCAAGTTGTCACGTTTGCCAGTACCTCCGACGAATCCAGGCGGTCCACCACTCCTTCTGCGGACACCACAAACGCCTCGACAGCCGCTTGCTGACTTGCCGATGCTTCCGGGCGGCAGTCCTTCAATGATTCAGCACCGCATGGCAAGGGGTATAAATTCGACGTCACGTGGATATATGCGCCATCGCGAAACTCTTCTGGCCGCTAGTGGTCCTTTAGCAAACGCACCTCCGATATTATGGCCACCCTTTCAGCCCCTCGAACATACTCACCCTGGCTTAGAAAATCAGACAGTCACTGGACGGCGCCTTGCAGGATTACATGATATGCCTTTGGACGTCGACCATTCCACCATGGGTGGACCACCAGACCAGGATGCCCATTCAAAGGCCATTAAGATCGAAGAAATCCTGGAACCGAACTTGACTGGTGTTTTCTCTATCCATTCCTCTCCTCTATCTTCTCTACCTTCATCTATTCCGCTTGCTACACGTCACGACCCAAACGACACGAGCGCGAATCCGGCCCAGCCCTTCACAAGACAGCATTCGAAACCGCGAGACGATGTGCCCGATGTCTATCAAGTAGAAGTTGTCCAAGTTCCTCCTCCCTCGTCCGATCCGTTCTCAAACCCCGATGCATCGCCTCCGAAATCGATGAGCTTACGTGACCGCCGGGCGCAAATATCCAGGGTAAGTCGAAAGTATGTTCAAATCGTACGGCGTGAACTTTGTTTTTCTAGTTTGGGCGCACAGAAACTCGACGCTTCATTCCGTTGGTGCCCTGGTCGGATGAGGAAGAATGACCGTTGGGTTTATGGATACGCGTTTCGCTGGTGGCGCCGTGGAGAGGCCCGTCGGTTTTTACGCACAAGTAACCACTTTGATGAACATGTCGTTTCTTCTTATGGAGTCGAGAGCATTGTCCTATTGAAACGGATCGATCGACCCTAGTGAAAAGTTGTGCTAAGCAGCCTACGAAATACCCCAAACGAAGCTAGGCAAGCGAGACGTGGTGGCGCGAGTCCCTGTCGGAACGTGATTTCGTCCTGTGTTGTGGTCCCGCATTCGTAGTGCTATGATGCAGCCAAGCCAACACGTCGTGAAGTAACCAGGTGCGTCCGAACTTACTGGCGTGCAGACAAACGTGTCGAGCAGTGTTGTAGGGGCAACCCCCAGCCCTGCTTCGGAGTCCAAGATAGAAATTCGATAGTACCATTCCGAATGGGTACGCCATACTAGCATATGTATCGCACCGCGATCACGAACGTGGTTCCCGTGCATGTTGAGTTCTCTTCTTGCTGGGGCATGTCAGTGGATGACGAGACGCTGCAAAAGCGGCAGAATACGAAGCCGATGTTCATGCCTGAAATGGCGGAGGTGTGGTGCACGAGATATCCCGCTGAAGACCGCTTTCATGATCAACATGGACGTCTGGTCAAACAAACGCTCGTATTGTGCAAGCGACAACTCTAGACACACAATAGGCTATTCTGTCCTGTACATCTCTTTCTCCCCCTCGTTTCTCACTAATAGATACGCTCACCCACGTTCTGTTTCCGTGTGAGCGCTCTCACTGAGTGATTCCACCCGTCGGCGAGCCCTGTTGGTACTCTTCTGGCATCATCTTGGCTTTTAGTGGATGATAATGAAGCGGGTGATGTCGGAGGAAGAATGATAGGTGGAGAACGTCAGAGATGTCAACTAGAGAGGGAATATATCTGATGAAGAGTCGTTCCGTGGGGTTCCACCTGTCGGCGAGTATTCTTCTGGCACCATCTCGTCATTCGGTTGGTGGTAGTGCATGGAAAGGCGTCGAAGAAGAATTGGAGGAATAGAACATCCCGAGTAGGAGGAAATAGCCGAGGATGAGTAGTCCTATGGGGGGCAGCCTGGCGGAAAATGGGCCGAGTTTTCGTCGTTTAGACTCTCCGACGATGAGTCGTTTTGTGAGGGCTATTCTCGGAAGATGGTCCGAGTCCCCATTGTCTAAAGTTATGGCGGCGGAAGGAATCCGGTGGTGTATCAGGAGAGGTGATGGAGATGGCGGCATTCCTGGCGTGGTCAGTGACAATGTTAATGGCGGGCACGGTGCACGGCGAGCGGCTGCGAGTGGCGGGCATGGTGTCAGACATATCGACAGCGTCGAGAGAGCAGACAGAGGTACGAGGTAGACTCTAGTAACGTTCAAAAAAAGTGGAAACACTAAAGAGCGCTCACACAGAAACAGAACGGGGGTGAGCGTATCTATTGGTGAGAAACGAGGGGGGGAAGAGATATCGTACCGGACAGAGCAGCCCACTATATATATGTCTGGGGATCTGTGTGCCATCGGTCGGAGGCGAGAATGCCTTTGGTGTCGCATGGCGTTGGCGTGATCATTACAATACGCTGAACGAAGTGACGCACAGGTTGCCGTTCGGCCACGGTGGCCTTGTTCATCGAACACGTAGTAATCCGACCAAGGAGCCCACTCCCATTCTCACTGGATTGAGCAACATTGTTCCAAAAATCCAGCTTCTTGGGGCAGGTCGGATCTGGATCATCATCCGCGCTCGTACTAAGCTTCAGGGCAGTGTACATATTACTCACCGGGACTAACAACGCACGCCGCCCGATCATTTATTTCATCTTACACAAGTCCGGCTCGCTTCCTTGGGTTCATAAACGGTTGATCAATACCCTCGGCATGAATATTCAAACTCCCAATTTTGTCTGGACCTCAGTGGAATTTTCGCCCTGTGCCCAATCACCGCATATCCTCCAAGTCTTCGAACCCGACAGAGAAAGTAAAGGTGCAAGGATCCTTCATGACACATGATGGATCAGAACGTTGAGCGTTCTTTCAGACGTCCGCTAGCGCAGATTATTGGATCCTGCCCAGTTTTATTTATGTGCTTGATTGCTGTTTCATAGTCATCAAGGGACAAAGCACGTACATATTTCGGCCAGAGCAAGATGCCCGGGACACCAAATAATAATGGGCGTGTGAATCGAAGGAGACACGTGTATACCAGGCGACAATGGGGCACAGGGGACAAACGACTACGCATCCCTCCTTGCATCTGTCTAATACCTAGCCGGGTATGTCCATACGTCGCTGGCGAAAGAATGGTGAGCACTGCTGAGGAGGTTGAAAGGACGATGCTGACGAGAACACAAGAGCCGACTCGGAGTGTGTCAACGGACAGTTCCACTTCCAGTGTAGTTCTGCGAAGGGAAGGTGAACAAATCGTGCTCGATGGTCGGCATGACATATATTCAGTGGCGGTCCTCGCTGACGAGAAGCACGTCGTGAGCGGCGGCACAGAAGGCAAGATTCGACGCTGGCGCATAGAGGATGGCAAGAAGGCGGGGAAGGCAATGGGTGTGGGGAGATCTGTTTTCACCATCACTGTCTCACGAGATGGAAAGGTTCTCGTCAGTGGGACGAAGAATGGCTTGGTGACGGTGTGGAATGCAGAGAGTCACTCAAAAGTGAGCGAGTTCACAGGACACAGCGAGTACGTGCGTGCGGTCGACGTCTCGCCAGATGCGACGAAAATCGTGACTGGATCGGAAGACAGGACTGCTTGCATCTGGTCGCTGTCTGGTGAGCGACTGCTCCCCTTACAACACGACGACTGGGTGGTGGCAGCCAAGTTTTCACCCGACGGGCGCCTCGTCGCCACTGCCACATGTGGTCGTGACTCGGTTCGGGTCTATGATACTCACAATGGCAACCTCCTTGTCGACTTCCCAATCAAAGTCAACCCCGTGTCGAACCAGAACCAGTCCCTCGCTTGGGCCAGCGACAGCAGGGAATTGTTCGCATTATCACACGACGGCTACATCCACCACGTCGACGTGTCCGCCAAGACCACACTCTCGAAATGGTGCATTCACAGTAACGATCTCAGATGCATCGCTCTGGCGAGCAATGGAACATTCATCGCAGCCTCTGCTCGTTCTTCGGTGTCATTTTGGGACACAACGAGCCAAGAGAAAATTGGGACTGTTGTCGAGTGCACTCATGACATCTGCTCCATGGATATGTCATCAAACTACGACCTTGTAACCAGCGGAGACAAGAAAATCACCTTTCGGGCACTCTGCGACATCCTTCCTTCTCACTACTTGGACAATGTCAGTGTACCTGCATTTGAAAAACCTGGTAATCGCAAACCGGTCTGTTCGCCGTCGCAGAACCCCCGCACGCAGGAAATCCAACACACAGAGGTTGAGAAAGTCGACGATAGTCCGAGTACGTTCATTTGCACTCTGATCCCGGTTTCTGATACCCACGCCCATCAGATGAAACAACAACAATTCCCGAGAAAACCATCCCGAAACTGCGCAGCCTGCCCGCTGAATCTCAAGTTCATTTCGTTAAGTCCCTACACCCCCAGGAGGGGAGCTCGAGTATGCCCCCGATGCCTCGACGCATATTTTACCGATTCACGTCTACTAGATAGCAAAATCGCCCTTCTCGAAAAAGCCGTCCAAGAGCTCCGCGACAAGCTTGCCGAATCTCAACGCACAGCCAACGAACAAAAAGATAGCTTCAACGATGTCATCAAGTCACTCCGTGCAGACCTTCATACCCAGGAATCGAGCTCAAGTGCGTTTATTGTCACCCTGCTCGCCCTTCCTTAATAGTCTTTCCGTTACTTATGTCCACCAAACTAAAAAAACAGCGACTCTCAACAAGGCTGTTCAAGAGTTTGGTAGCCAGCTTGCCACGTCCCAGCGCACGGTCAATCAGGAGAAGGATAACCTCAGCGAAACCATCGATTCTCTTCGTGCCTATCTTCGCACACGCGACGAAAGCTCCAGTGCGTTCATACCTACCTAGGCCTATGTTTTATTGACCTCCATGTCTACCCAGGGGGCAGAATCGCGCACCTCGAAAAGATCAACCAAGAACTCCGCGTCCAACTTGCCGATGCCCGACGCAAAGCCGATGGTCTTATTCGGGTCAACCATGCACACGAGCAAAAGCATCAATGCGAATCCCTGTATGCACAAGGTCGCATACAGGATGCTGCGGAATGTCTCCTCGAGTTCGCGAATATCGTAAACGAGGATGTGAAGGTCAACAAGTTAATCATCGACTGGCTTGCTGGTGAGTTTTGGCGTGGTGCATCAGGATAGAGTATTTACTGTAATCGCTGCCATCAGAGTTTACGTCCCGGTGCATCGCGGCGCTGGAGACAGTTGGAGACGAGGCATCAAACGCCGGGAAACAGGACGAGGCGGTTGCAGCTTACTCTACTGCGTTGTCGCTCGGTCCTTCAATCCCAAACGCTGTACTGATGAGGTGGGCGGGCATAATGCTGATTCGTGGCTCAGCGGACGAAGTGTCGAGTGCTGCAGCCAAGGTATGCCCTTCGCGATGGTTCAAAGGTGGATAGTGACACTCTTTCGGTTTAGTTAAAGGTTCCGAGGTTTATGGTTGACCGCGTCATTTGCGAAATTCTAGAACGGGATGGTCGACTCATGGAGGCAGGCGAGTGTTTTCGACAAATGAATAACGATCTACCAGAAGACGCGGGTGTGCGTGATGAGCGCGCGGAATGGGAACTCAGTGAGTGATCGTAGCCACAACGTAGCCCGGTCTAATTTAACACCCCCCCAGATTTCCGGCGACGTTGCACCAAGAAACTTGAGGAGTTGGGTGACATCGCGAGGGACTCTAAAAAGCATGACGAGGCCATTGGATACTACTCGAATGCACGGTCACTTGACCCGATGAACAACGATGTTCTCCTTAAATGGAGTAAAGAGGTAAGGAGTGTGTTCCATGCCACATCAAACGGACCCAACGGACCCAGCTGATCCATACTATCAGGATACCGAGCTCAACCCATTGTCCCATAGGGGGTACGAAGGAAAGCATGCTGCACTACACGGTATGGGGCGCCACAGCGAAGCTTTCGAGGCATACAGGGTGATGCTCTCAAAGCTGGAACAATCCCCTGATCCACATATTCGCAGTAAGCCATTCTGTCGATATTGCACGCAAATTGGTTTTGATTGGGTACGGACAGAGCTTCGTAATCAATACACCGATGCTACCGCCACGATTCAAGAGGTGGTCGAGGAGACTATCCGCCACATGCCACGCGTTCTCATCGACACCACTACTGGCCGTCTGTACGACAAAACCCAGCAGGCTGCAGCTTTCGAGGAACTCCCAATCTATGACGAGCTGCGGTCGTCGATGACCACCCGGCTCGACTACACGCGTATTCGGAAAGAAGTGGGGGAGTTCTATCGATATGTGATGCTGTCGCACAGATGGCAGCCCCATGAACCAACATTCCAGATGGTCGAGAACAGTTCGGTCTATGGACTACCAGCGTCTCCCGGAAACAGCAAGGTACAAACGTTCTGTGAACTCGTGCGCTCTCTTCACTTCCGGTGGGCATGGAGCGATACTTGCTGCGTAAACCAGCAAGACAAGGGGGTGCAGCAGGAATCAGTGGTCGCCATGTTCAGGTGGTATCATGGTTCATCCCTCACGATCGTCCACCTTCTCGGAGTCTTCTCGGAGTCACAAGAGATCGGTTGTCTGTGGAGGAGCATCTGGAACACTCGCGGGTGGACATACCAAGAATATGTTGCTTCCAAGGTTGTCCGATTCTACACCGAGGACTGGAAGCCATACCTCGGACTGGACATTTTCAACCACAAGGAATCACCCACAATCCTTTCGGAGATGGAACGTGCAATGAACTTCGCCACGCAGGAGTTGGCTACCCTTCAACCGGGCTTAGACAGGGTGCGCGAGAAGCTCTACTTGGCTTCCAGGCGTCGAACAACACGCGAGGAAGACGTTGCGTACTCGTTGTTCGGCATCTTCAGAGTCCCGATCCCAGTCATATATGGCGAGGGTAATCAAGCAGTCGGTCGCCTCCTGGAGTATGTCCTGACACGCTCAGGAGACGTCACGCTTCTCGCTTGGACTGGGAGTAACTTGAATAGTCACCACAGCTACCTGCCTGCCGATCTGACTGTTTACAACGAAATCGTGCCACCGCACGTTCCACGACCAATGGAGACAGCTGAGATGGAAGGCACGGTCATGGCATTGCGCTCATCTTTACCCGACCTTTCCCACACAATACCGCTGTACAGGCGGCTCAACAGTCTCCCCCCTCTATCGCTCCTCGCTGGTCGACTCTCACTTCCCGGAATTGCATTCCCCCTCACTGACCTCGTCCCTCACTTGGAATCTGATCCAGACTCTGACCTTACTGTCTATCGCGCGACGTCACCCCTGTTGGGAGACGTAGAGTTCAAGACCATGGACAAGTTATCTGGGATGGACAGTTTACTTCTTATTCATCCCTGGATCGGTCCCCTCCTCGACCACGATTTCTCGCGTGGCGTAGCTCAATTCAATCTTGCCACGTGTGCACTACGGCTTGTCGCCAGGCTCCGGCAGCCGTTTGGGGGATTGTTGCTCGCAGCGCTGGCACGCGAGCAATACAGACGGGTTGCGACGGATAGCTTGATCATGGTTCAAGTTGGCGAGAAAACTCCGTTGACTGAATTGATGGATGGCATCCGTACGGTCCACATACAGTAGACGTATGTAGATCGACGAGAGATGTCCCGCTGGCTTCATTCGGTTGGTAGGCCCGGTCGGATGAGGAAGGACATTGAACATTGAATTGATTCGGATATGCATTTCGCTGGTGGCACCGTGAAAAGACCCGTCGGTTTTTATGCACAAGTGGCCCAAGGAATGGTTGTACTAAGCAGGCTACGAAACACCACGAGGCGAGCGAGACGAACACCGCGGCGAAGTGGTCAAAGTTCGACGGTAGCATTCTGAAGGGAGGGTACGCCATACTAACAACTTGAATGAGTTCCCGTGCATGTTGGTGGGGATGTGGATAAGAGGTCGTCGTTATGCCTGAAAGTCGGCAAGTACATATAGTGCACAGAATATCCCGCTGAAATTCGCCCTCGTCGGGTCGAACAAACGCGCGTATTGCGCAAGCGACAAGCATGAAGCTCTCGGACAATCACTAGACCTCTAAACACATACATAGGTAGTAGGCTGTTCTGTCCTGTACGACATCTCTTTCCCCCCTCGTTTCTCATCGATAGGTACACTCACTGGGTGGCACCCACGTTCTGTTTTAGTGAGCGCTCTCAGTGATCCCACCCGTCGGAAAGCTCGGTTGGTACTCTTCTGGCGTCATCTTGGCTTTTCATAGATAATAATGAAGGGGGCGACGTCGGAGGAAAAATCGGAGGTGTCGGAGGTGTCGGAGATGTCGGAGATGTCGAGTAGAGAGGGAAGAATATCTGATGAAATGTCGTTCTGCGGGGTTCCAATCGTCGGCAAGCTCTGCTGGTACTCTCCTGGCGTCGTCTTGTTTTTTGGTCGATAGTAATGCAGGGGCCGATGTCCAAAGAAGAACGTGGCGGAGTTGAACATCTCCAGTAGAGACGGAATATCTGATGAAGAGTCCTTCTGTGGGGGGGCTGCCTGCGGTCATTTAGACGATGAGTCGTTCTGCGGGAGGGACAATTGCAAACGTAGCCTACCTTCTGTGAGCGGCTTTCTGCCAGCGGTAGTGCAATGCAGGGGCTGTATATCGGAAGACGGTCTGATTCTTCGTCGTCTGAAACTGTGGCCGCGGAGGGAACCCAGTAGAATCGGAACTAGGGCGATTGGTGGGATCCACGATAGAGTTTACATCGGGTGCGCAGCGAGGGACTGCGAGTGACCGGCGCGGGTATTGTTGGAG
>JBBPRR010000760.1:0-16870 GCA_038093115.1 Hortiboletus flavorubellus | reverse complement strand
GCATCTGTACCCCGTCGAAGCGGACACGCTTGCCTTTGTCCTTCGCAGCCCTATCCGCTTGGAAATTGGCCCATGCCTGTGCATAATACGGTTCAAAGTCATGGTCAACCTCCTCCAGGTCACGTTCTGGTTCTTGCGTGAGGATGAATGCAGAGGAATCGATGTCGAGTACCACGGGTATTTCCGGGTACGCGGCAGATAAGATACCGGCCGTTATATGAGGAGGCAAGTCACAGGAGAAACCTGCCAAAGTGTTAGCCAAAGACGATGATGGGCCTGGCTGCCCGGCTCCCAATGTGAAATCGACTGCGTTCTTGAGACACCGGCCGCCTGTTACACGTGGGATCTCGGATCCATCAGGCATATACAGCCTGCCGTCGGGTCCTCAAATCACTTTTCCAAAGGTTAGGTATTCCTTGCAGAGAGCACATGTGCAAGTGAAATGACCCGCCCCTACACAGAATTTGCACAGGGGCTGAGGTTGCGTCGCCTGCATCGACTCTACCTTGATCCTGTTAGCCGGGTTGAATGGCAGGTTAAAAGGCGTCGGGTTGGGTTGACGCGCCGGTGCGTAGGCGGGCTGTTGTTGGCGTGGGGCGACGAATGCGGAAGGAGCGGCGAAGGCAGGTTGAGCGGGTACAATGGGGGAGCAGAAGGCAGAACCTGTGAGGAGGAACTGAGCAACAGTCATGACGTCGCTCATCGGGTAAGGATCGTCTGGGTGGACGTCCTGTTTAGTGATTAGCAGGTGGTCCCTTATTTTTTGTTGGAGGACAGCTGGAAACCCATTTAGGTACAGCATGTCATGCTCTACCTCTGCTAATTTTTGGTTAGTGATTAATAGCGTGGAGATCTTTTGAAAGGCTCAGGTATACTCTCCCAATTCGTCCCAGCTGCGCATTTGCTTAGCCTGGTAATCCTGTACTAGGTATTGAATATCCGCCCGGCAGTAGTAATTAGTACCTTCGCATCCCGGGTACAATTTCTTCACAGCTACAATGAACACATCCCAATCCGCAGGGACCGCAGTTACCTCCGGCAGGGTTTGCCACAACTCTGCCTCGTCTAGGACGGCATACCGAAGGGCAGCCTGTATCTTTCTTGCCGCATCGAGGGCAGCGGCGTCGCCAAGGTATTCGATATCCTTTAGGTATCGGAGGAGCTCTGAGGGAGACTTCCCATCGAATTTCGGGGCGTTGGGGGTTCCACGGAGTGGCATCTGGATTGGCTGAGCCATTTGTAACGGTGGGAGCTGTTGGGGGTTAGCAGGTGGGTTAACCGGGTTAGCCGGTTCGATTGGATTCGGTTCGGGTAAAACTGAAGAAAGAAGGCGAAGGGAAGATAGAACCGAAGAGGTGGACGAAGGAGACGAAGGAGTAGGTAGAGCAGAACGGGGGTTGAAAGGTGTTTCAGAAGGGCGGGTACTAAAGTTGAAGAGAAAAGATAAGGACAGAGAAGGGGTCGGGTTGACTACCGAGGATGAAAGTGGGGATGAATCGGAAGTGGAAAAAGAGGTTAAAGGCGAGAGAGGAACCGAAGCTGGTGAACGGTACTGGGTGGAAAAGGGGGTCTGCTGTGGGGTCGAGTGGATAAAAGCACCCGGAACAAACGGTGAGTCAATGAAAGATGAGGCGGGAGAGGTAAACCGGTTGTGTTGCACCCTTTCTGGTGTTACCGGAACGAGGAGCTCGGAGTCTGTTGAGATTTCTAATCTGCGGAAGTCAGCTAGGAGATCTTTGATCTCTAATCGCTCTGGAGTGGGTCTAAGCGACCTTCTCGTCAACCTGTCAGAACCCCTCGTGGTGGGCTCCAGTTATAAAGGTAATAGGCAGTTCTAGGGGTGTCAATACCCTAAGGAAAGCTAGGAAAACTAGCAAAGACACAGGTGGGTGCGAGGAAAATACTTGTCCCAAGGGGTTTAAGGTAGGTTGTTAGTGAGAAGGGTAAGCAGAGACTTTCCCGCAGGCGAGAAAACCAAATCCGGAGAAATCCAGGCGGAAGGAACGAAGTCTGAAACGACAAGGTTGAAATCCAGGTCAAGGACGAGGACCCGGTACGAATGGAAAGCGACGAGGTTGAAGACGAGGTTGGAGAGATTTGGGGACAACGAAAACTGCTGCCAAAAAGGAGATGTTCTATTTTCTATGGTACAGAGGTTTATAGTCCTGGGCAACACCCAAGACCTTTTCCTTAAAAGGAAACATCGTGATAGTAACCGAAGGCTGTAACGAAAATACTACTTGCCCCTTCACGGTAGTAACACCGCTTGAGACTGTACGAGAAAAGTAGTAATCGTACCTGGAAAAAGCTACAGGTCATGCTACAGTACCGTTGCGTCGGAGACAACGCCGAAGAGTCTAGATTGAGTGATCGCATTCTAAGCAAATCCGGTGATATAACGAACGCACCAGTCAAAGGGAAACCCAAATGAAGAAAGGAAAAAGAGACGGGAAGCAAATATAATGAAGGGGTGAATGGGGCCACAAGGTTAGATGTTCGTTCCAGCGAACCCAGAAAAGGACGCCGGCCCGGATAATTACAATGGTAGACGGAAATGTACGGAAATGGTGCAGACTCACTCGGGAAGACACGGGACATGGATAGGGGCTTCGATGGAGGCAGGGGACGACCTAAAATAGGGGAAAAACTCTATATGCAGCCATAGGGAACCTGTGGTCTCCACATCGTTGGACCTGATGAGAAGACGGCACGGTAAAACAGGGCAACTGGGGATTTGTCAAGGTGTCCATGTTAGGTTACACATATGTATGAGGACGTACATGATGGACTCGGAGTCATTCTTGCTGTTATCTTCAGGCTTGCCAGTGGAGCTCTCAGCCTCGGTTTCGGAGTCGGCTGCCAGTGTGTTCTCATCACCGGGTATATCGGCAGAAACAGAGTTGTACCTGTCATCAATGTCAGTCTAAGCGAGAATGCTAATAATACGTAGTACTAACACTGTCATCTCAGCAATCTCAGTATCAAGTACAGGTTCTCTTTTGATACAAAAGACAATCGTCTGTAATGGAATTCAGTAGATAGACGGCACAACTAAGATCATCTTTCGTTACCTTTTTTCCAGGTTTGTCGATGTCAAGACAAACCGCGTATGAATCCCACTCTGGGACAATGCCGTGGATATCTATTTTGATAACGTCTTCGGACATGTGGACGACAGGAGGTTGTTTGATAAGCCTCGGAGTAACAAGTTCTGACATTTTTCAAGTAAGTGAAAAATCTGACCTGATCGGCTTTCACATTTCCGCGGCATATGCCGGATCGGAGATTATAACGCCCGTCGTGTCCAGATTCATCTTATCTTTTTACCTCCGAGTCCGCGACTTGAACTCCTTCATTGTATCGTTATTTTTCTAACTTATAGGTCCAGGAATGAACGCATCCAGCAACACGTTCAACTTTGGTTCGTATAACACGAACACTACCAGTCATAATTATAGATCCTCTCTACCTCCACTATCGGCTACCTCGTTTCAGGAGACAGGGGATCTAGGTACAGTTATCAATCAGGCAACCACCGGTTATGGCATGTTTACCCAGGTGAGTAAGTTTCGCGTGTGGTCTTCTTACCGTTATCTTTTTAGGCCGCATACACGCAGGATACCACCACCACTACGCAGCAGGTGGGCATCCTTCAGCAGCGCTGTAACCAGTTGGAAATCCAATTGTCCAAGGTTATGTTGGAGAGAGACACCATAAAGTAAGTCCCGCCCGACTTGTATTAACTCAACTACCGATGTACCATTTGTCTAGGACACTTTATGATCAGCTCACGGCCTCTCTGCATGGTCGCTTCTCACTAGATTGTGAAGGTAATCTATCCAGCCTGCCCCCTCCTGCTCAGGACGACCCCACTGGCTCAGCCTACCCAAATATACGTTTCTGGACGCAAACACAATACAACAAGTGGACGAACTCGGCTGAATCAAATGGGCATGCAAACTGGAAGCTTGCTTACCTCGAGGACGCGAATGGTGTTATGGTGTCCAAGGAGACGATCAAGGCAATCCGGAAGGCATTACGTGCAGGTTGGATCGACTTGGTCAACAAAGGGCTGGCACCGAAATCATGGAGCAAGATATGCACGTCCGCACGAGAGCCCTTTCATGCGATGATAGAGAAGTCATTTCCAATATTCAAGCTCGGTCAGAGCGGATGGAAGCTAGATTACTTATGTGCTACTGACTATCCGAGTTGGGTGAGGAATAATCTGAATGAGGACGGCAAATGGTTTGCCAGTGGTAACAAGTCGATGAAAACTGAGAAGGAGCCTGAGGCAGCAGGTCAAGAGATAGAGACGGTCCCCACTGCCAATGGAAAACGAAAGGCAAAGTGGTCAACGCCTGAGGGAGGTAGGAAAAAAATAAAAGGTGAGTGTTTTTCGCTTTCGTTACAATGTTCTAACACCACGTATGTAGTTGACTCGGATGCAACCGACTTGGACGCTAGTCGGGCTAGTGCGAGAGACGATGCCTCCACTGCCAGTTACACTCAGTTCAGTTTCAATCGCGATCAATCGCCAGATCAATTTTACAATGATAATGATCTTTACGGGCCTCTCCAACCTTCGACTGTCACTGCCACGTCTCCAACTGCCTCTTCCACATCTATCCCGACTGCCGCTCCTGCTATTGTTCCCCCTGTTGCTCCCGCTATCATCCAAGCCCCTGCCATTGTTTCTGCTATCGTCCCTCCTGTCGCTCCTGCTGTCAACCCAGTGGTTGTTCCGGCTGTCGGCCCCGGCGTTGATCCGGCTGTCGTTCCCACCGCTGTCGTTCCCACCACTGTTGTTCCTGTTGTCGCTCCCTCTCTCGTTCCTGCTGTCATCCCCACTGTCACCACCGCCACCACTCCCATTGGCATTCCTGCTATCGTCCCGACTACTGCGGCTCCTGCATCTTCGCCAACTATGGTTCCCCTGCCACCTTTACCAACTGTCGCTCCCGCTTCTTCAAGTACCACTCCTGCGCCTTCAACCGTTGTAAACCCAGTGTAAGTGAACATAATTGTCTGATATTATTAAACTAAGACACTCATAAGGGCTATGCTGTCGAAATCTGGGCTCAAACTCAAGATTATTCCAAATCGTGCCGTCCCTTCTGTGCCAACAGCGGTGCAAGAGGTCGACAAGGCAAAGGACGCCAGCACAGTATCGAATAACGAAGACGTACCCGCAGCTACATCAAAACCATCCAAGACTGCTGGGAAACGCAAACAAAGTACCCGGAAACCTCGTGGCTCCAAGGCAGCCCCTACGGCATAGAGGGTTGTACGTGTGTACCATTTGTTAGCTCTATCGCACTGAATCTCTCTTCCAGGTCACGCTTACCCAGTCCTATGTCAGTTCAATTCGTGCACATCAAGTTCAATGCCTTTTTCGCTTGCAACGACATCATTTGTCATGTCATTGTTTCCCGCTTGTGGTTTGTATTTGTCGCCTTTCTGCTGCTTTATGCTATGGTCTGCAATATCGTGATATCGTGTATTCTGCTGTCAACTGTGCCTGTCTGTATTCGTTACTGCTGTTTTATGTTATCGTCTGCAATATCATAATATCCATTGTCTGCAGCATTCTGTTGTGAGATGCGCCCATCTGCATATATTACATGCTGTATTATGTCACTGTATGCTACCACGTTCCGGAAGTGCAACGAATTGTCTGCGCTTTCATGTCGGTGTGTGTATTCTATTAATATGACGATCATAGAGTAGCATGACATAGCATATTGTACCGTCACCGTCTTTATCAAATGTAAACATTCCAATATGCTGCCGTCGTGTGGCTTAGGCTTCGACTCCCAAAAACATATCACACCATAAATAGCTAGACCGCGGCATGCATTAGATTCCCATTTTATTAGTAAAGTCTGCCCGTGCCCGTCCGTACATGTATTTTCAAACCCAACTGAAAAAAACAGGTACGACCATACTCTGACACTGTCGGGCATACCCAGTTTTCACTGGGTATGAGGTGCCGTCGATCCCGACAGACCCAGACTGGCTCGCCGCAACTCTGGGTGGTATCAAGTCGAACAACATTGTGCGCAGGAGCAAGTCTGACTCTAAACCCGGTCACGACGCATTTCTTCAAGTTTTTCTTCGTTGCATCTCTCGCTGCGCTGGCCATCGTCAGCGACTAGCCGGCCACTGAGAACCTGCAATGCAGTGTCCCCTTCTGGGAACGTCTGCTCGTGCTGTGATCATAATCATCAACCCGGAGACGTTTTCACCCATCGGCCGCTTGCTCGAGCTCGGAATGGTGGAGGTGTTTACAGTGTTGAACTTACCCCGTTCGTACAGTAATGGTGACAGCACAGGGGGACGCCAAAGCATTTGCGTTGATCTGCTGCCACGGATGTCCCCGTTAGGCAGACCTTCTTACGCTCTCATCGTGAAGCCCAGGCCGAAGAGGGACAAAATGGTCACTGTTGAAGGCACCAACGATGGTAATTTTGCGGATGGTCGTTCCGACGTGAGTCATTTCCTACACGATATGACGGCTTATTCAGGGCTCTATAGACTTGAAATGTACGGAGAAACCTCGGAATGCCGTCTCAGCCAAATGCAAGTGACATGTGCATGTCAACCCCATCTGTGTGTCCTCCACTGACGAGCTACCGTGACGACAGGGGGACCTTGGACTAGCCGTCACGGTCTCAGTGAGGTATCGATAAGGGTGTTACAAGCCCTGCATCATGAGACACTCAAGTTGTCCCTTTGCCACTTGCCACTGGCATTTGACGTGGGTGTTTCCCGCTTCCTTCAATACCGTTATGGCCCTCGTTCGGGCCACACCCAGAACGCAGATAAATACCGTTGACTCGACCTGATGTGGCAACGATCAACTCCTGCAAGAATCATCTCGTCAAGGCATGCAAACCACTATACAAGGCGGTGCCAATTCACGACACCCAACTACCCGATCTAGCGATGACCGCGTTCGGATTGGCGACGTTGTCGAATTGAGTGACCTTGCGGACGATACAGTCGCGATGAAGCAGGCTACCCACACGGGTGGTCCCAACGGCGACACCGTAATTAAAACCAAGGCACAACGCCTCCGCGCACGTATCCAGTTCGCGACCCTCTGCTGGACGTTCTACCTTGCGGGTTGGAACGATGGGACGACGGGCCCGTTGTTGCCACGGATACAAAGGGTCTACGGTGTAGGTTATCCTCGTGATCGTGCGCGTGGCTGATGTGGAACCCCGAATAGCTCAGTTTTGCAGTGGTATCGCTGATCTTCGTGTCTACTTGCCTTGTGGGTGTCGTCTTGGCTTTTGATTGGTGTCGCGGCGGTGAGAATTCGGACGTTGACGGCATTGAAAGGGATTTCTGACTGGCGCATTCTTGAACGTGGCGTTGAACGATAGACATGGGTTCGGCAAGGTCGTTTCATGTCACTCTGACGGTGGCCTTGTGACGCTGACGCGCAGATCCTTGTACGATAGGTCATGGTGCTCGGTGCGTGGTCTATGCCTGATGTTATTAAGCAAAAGGAACAACATACATATTTGCTGTGTTGCGTTCCAGGATCTATACTTCAAGCGATTGGATATACCATCGAGGCTGCCGCCTTACCTTTTCCAGTGTTCGTACTTGGGTATGCCGTCAATGGCATCGGTAGGGCATTGCAAGTTTGTTCTTCATGTCATGTAGTTTCTGCTATCGCTAGACATCCTTCTATGTAGGACGCTCAAGCGAACGGTTTCGTAGCCAGCCTCAAGGACAATCCAGAAACTAAAATGGGAATCTTGCACGCAGTACGCACTCTTCTTCCGTCCATCGAACACGGCTGAAACAGACTAGGCTTATGGTATGGGCTATGTACATCTCAGCGGGATACTCACCGGGTAAACACTTAAGGCGCTGGAGCGCTGTCGGCCCCGCTCGTTGCAACTCGGTTTGCTCAACTTCCACACTGGTCTTTCCATTATCTCGCGTCATTGGGTATCGCGTTGACAGGAACCATCCTCTTGATCGTAGTCTTTCGCTTAGAGAGTCAAGAGGGTCTGTCCTTATCATGGTTCATATGTATTCAACGCTCACATTTCTTAAAGAGTGCTTGGCTCAGATTGGACAACCCGCAGGGGAGCAAAGCCAGAGCGAAAAGAATCGCTTTAGGCAGATATTTACATTGAAGGATGTACATCTACTCGCGGTGTTCATTCTCGTCTACGTCGGCATCGAGGTTACCCTCGGAGGTATGTCTGTTTTCACGGCATTTCTGTACTTTATACTGGTTTCACGACGGTGTTCAGGCTGGATTGTGACGTACATCATCGACGTTCGTGGCGGTGGCCCATCGTCTGGGTATATATCATCGGGATTTTTTGGAGGTATGTCGCATCCAGGAACAGCCTAGTTCCATCCCGCCTATACGCTAACGAACAGGTCTGATGACGGGTCGTGTTGCCTTGTTGTGGCTCAACCGCATGGTATGTCTTCTGCATCTATTGTTTCGCCTTGTCGTACCCCAACCTCACTCTTTCAGGTGGGAGAACGGAGGGTCCTGTTCATTTACGCTCTTCTTGCTATTGGATTAGAGTTGGTCGTCTGGTTTGTACCCTCACTGATCGGTGGCGCCGTGTCTGTTTCGATCATCGGTGTCCTACTGGGACCAATGTATCCAATCGCAATGAACCACGCCGGACGCGTGTTGCCCGCTTGGCTGCTGACCGGTAACGTCCCACGTTGCATCTCTGCATGAGGATGGGTAATGACGTGGGTGTGGCAGGTTCGATTGGATGGATCGCTGGGGGCGGTCAAGCGGGGTCTGCGCTGTTGCCTTTTATGACGGGCGCGATCGCGTCCAAGACGAGTATCAGTTCCTTGCAGCCCCTGTGAGTGTGCTAGTCTTTGTTGGTCGAGCAGCTCTCATGTGTACATGGATAGGTTAGTAGCAATGATGGTCCTCATGATGGTCCTCTGGGCACTCGTTCCTAGCAAGGGTTTGCAGCGCATGGATTGATGATCAGTGATACATTGTTACTGACCATGTTGATGACGTAGAATCTGGCCATGTACTAATACATGATGTGAAATATCCATGTACCCTCACCCAGTCACCATCACAGTCAAAGACTCTCAGAGGCAATTTGTCATTGCACAAAGAGTGGCACTGGTGATGTAGTTTGTAATTAGGACGTGATGAGATGGCAGGACCACTGAAGGGCTTGGCAAGAATGATTAGGTATACATTCTCCCAAATCAGAGGAAGCCACTTGGATCCTGTGCAATTAATACTGTATGATCCAACACATTATTGGATATGATTTGAAGAATCCAAAGTTGGTGTACATAGCCATACAATTAAACAAAACAATGTTCAACTGACCCCATAACAATTCAAACCTTCCTGGCACCTCTGTATCAGCATCAACAATCTCTCCTATAGTAGTGTAATAGCTCCATTATTGCTTCAATCCTAACAGAACAAAGCAAGGGGTGTGAGTGTCAGGTGGAAGAACATGAAAAACTTTACCATTTTTCCCCCTTTCCCCTTGCTATGATGATTTAGGGCTGCACTTGTGAGCCATCATCAACAATTCTTCCTACAGTTGCACGATAGCTCCATTCCTTCTTGTCCTGACAGAATGAAACAAGAGGTTTGGGTGGTGTAGGTGATAGAATGTGGAGGAATGTGAGAAACCCTGCCATCTCCCACCCCAAGTCATATTTAGTAACTTCAAGATCATAGTTGTATGTGCGGCGTAGAATGCGATAGATTGCACGCACAAACCAGAAGCACTGGCATGTGAAAATGTTGTGATATGGATGAGTCAGGGATAATAGCCTGATGATGTCAAAGATATCAACAAGATTTGGAAGCTCAGTTGACCAGGAAAGTGTAGACAAAATTTCACTCTCCAATGTCAGTGGCTGCTGCACCTCATCATTAGGACCTCCACTTTCCTGCCCAATGATGAGGACTACATCCTTGGCGAAACCCCATATTCCAAATAGATTAGTTCGATCTGGATTTTTGAAGCGGCTGACTTCAAGGAATGTATGAGGGGGGTTTGCACTCTGGGGTAGATTTGTTCCAGGAGCCAAGGGAATGACATCAAAAAGCAGGGATTCATGCTGGAGTCCATGATGGATACACCTGCAATGCTGGACAGACATGATACCACATTGTGAAGAAAATGCACGGGCACCATGCAGCTCCTTGCAAAATGCTTCAACACTGCGGATCTTGGGATGTGGGGGTGCAAAAGGGTGATTTGGATGCATGGGTGGAAGGAATGTGCTGAGTGCTTCTGCATGGGATGGTGGATTCCATGATGGATAAAGAGAAACCATCTTTCCAATGCCAGTGGGTGCTGTGGTCCTGGAATGACTTTTAAACAGGAGTTGGTGCCATGCCTAGGGGCCATACTTTATGTAAGCATTACCACGTCTTGTTACCACTTTCGGCCATTCTAATGTGACACTGCCCATAATCGCTGTATAGTGCATCAAAATTCTAACTGAGTCAAACATATCACTGTGCCTTCTAACCAATAACATGG
This sequence comes from Hortiboletus flavorubellus, assembly GCA_038093115.1. Lineage (NCBI taxonomy): Eukaryota > Fungi > Basidiomycota > Agaricomycetes > Boletales > Boletaceae > Hortiboletus > Hortiboletus flavorubellus. The sequence continues at coordinate 6,338 of JBBPRR010000760.1, read as the reverse complement.
CGCTAATTTATAGGTCTGGGCACAAACTTATAGGTGACCATTCATGCCCCATGATGCAATGCATCAGGACTGAGTACCGAGATCCACCTCACCTCCGAGTCATGCGACGCAATGAATGATACGATACAACACATTATTGGGCACGATCTGAAGAATCCAGAGTTCATGTACGTAGCCATACAAAATTGATGATACAAAATTGAATAAAACAAATGTTCTGACCCCCCTGCAATGCTATAATGATACAAGCAAGTTCCTGGCGCCTCCATGCCATCATCAATCATCAGCAATCCCTCCTACGGTAGCGCGATAGCTCCATTCCTTCTTGTCTTGACAGAAGGAGACAAGATGTTCGGGTGGTGCGGGTGTCAGGAGGCGGAAGAACACGAGAAACTTCGCCATTTTCCATCCCTTGTCTCCAGTGACTTCGTGGTCGTAGTCGTACGTGCGCCGTAAAATGCGGTAGATCGCACTCACAAACCAGAAGCATTGGTGCATAAAGACGTTGTAACATGGATAGGTCAGGGATAGCAACCTGATTATATCGAAGACGTCAATGAGATTCGGAAGTTCGGTCGTCCACGAGAGTGTAGACAGGACTTCATTCTCAAAACCTGGCTGCTGCACCTCATCAGGATCTGTACCGTCAGGATCTGCACCTTCCTGCCCAACGATAAGGACTTCATCCTTGGCGAAACCCCACATCCAAAACTGGCCAATCCGATCCGGATCTTTGAAGCGGCTTACTTCGAGAAACGTATGAGGGGGGGGGGTTAGCACTCTGGGGTAGGTTCGTTCCTGGAGCCAACGGGACGACATCAAAAAGGAGGGACTCATGCTGGAGTCCACGACGGACACGCTTGCGATGCTGGACAGATAGGATACCGCACCGCGAAGAAAATGCACGGGAACCGTGCAGCGCCTTGCAGAATGCTTCAACGGTGCGGGTCTTGGAATGCGGCGGTGCAAACGGGTGGTTTGGGTCCATCGGCAGGAGGAGGGAGCGGGGTGCTTCTGCGTATCAGATGGTGGGTTCCACGGCGACGGATAAATAGAAGACATCTTTCCGATGAGCGGTGGTCTTTTATGCAGCCGCTCAGCAGTCCTGGACGACTTTTAAGCAAGTCCGAGTCCGAGTCGGTGCCATGCCAGGCCTAGGCCTGGACCACACCTATGTCTGTGAGCGACCAGACCGTGGCGGGGTTAGTAGCCGTTACACCAAAGGGTAACTTACAACTAGTAGTACGACACTTCTCCAGCCTCGCCAGTAAGCATCAGGAAATTGACCACGGCCTAAGGCATGATTAAGGAGTTTTTGCCCAAGCAGATCCAGGATTCTTCAGGTCACAGTGAGAAAAGTGGATTAGGTAGGCGAAGGCCGGCATCAGTAAACTAACACTTTTAAGTGCGGATAGGGCCGTGGTCAAATTCCTGAAGAACTTGCCTCGCGAATCCACCTTCCCTCGCTTGCCCTCGCCCTCCCGACGTGCCGATGTGCACGGCCTGCCCGCCTATATTCGCCCGACGCGCATGGATGCCTCACACGCCCTCTATGCACACCCTCGCCTCTCCGCCTCGCTCGACATAGGATGGCCTCGGCAGCCACCACGCCGGTTCGGGTCGTGTGTTACGCGCGCGCTCTCGGCTATCCGCCCTCGCCATCTCATGCATGCGAGCGCTCCGTTCATCACCCCGTGTCAAAATTCGCTGGGCATCCATCGCGCGCGCTCTCGCTGTCACAGCACATGCACGTGCGCTCACCCACCTGCCCGCATGCAGTCACGTCTGTTGGGCTTGCCTTACTTTGCCCGCGGCCTCCCGCGCTCCCGCTGACACCACTCGGTCGCCCTCGCCCTCGCCACCCTCGTTTCCCTTGCGTCATGCGCGGTGGCACCCTGTCAAAGACGACCACCACTGCGAGCGCAGGAAGCGCAGGACACAACCAACACGAAGACGACAGATGTGGGGTGGAGCACCCAACAGAACCGTCAGAAGACCCTGCAGACATGCCGGGCAACGACGAGCGTGGAGCAGACATGCCCAGTGGGCCACCCGACATGCCCGAGGGCACGGGAGAGCGAGGCGGCAACCAGAGGGTCGAGGAGGTCACTGAAGCAGTCAAGTCCGGGGAGTCGGGAGAGGGCGAAAAGGCCACAGATGAGGCCGGCAACGCCGAGCGTCGACCAGAGAAGCCCCTCGAACCACCCGACATGCCACAAGTAAATCCACAGACCTCACAGGCGTGCAGGTCGAGCCAGGGAGCGAGACCACCGTCGAACTGGACAGAGGCGTCGCAAGTTCAGAGGTCGACGCGGAGGACTACTGGACCAGAAGCACGACGGGACGTGCACTGATGAGGCGCCGAAACACATCGATCGGGGAGGGAGAGAACAAGCGCATTGGTGCACAGCCAATCGACGAGGGCGATCAGCACAACGTAACGAATGTCGATGACGTACCACAGATGCCCCCACGGCGTTAGGGAACGTCCTAGAGCGGATAGGGAGGACAGCGTCGATGTGACGAATGCGTCAGAAAGCCGACGAGCGCCATTCGGGCCGCCAAATGGTTGTCGAAGGAGCTAATACGATAGAGCATGCACCACGAGCTGCTTGGGGTCTGGACTGTGGATCTTCCCCATAATCGCCGTAGCGCATCAAGTACACGGTAATTTCGACCAAGTCAAATATGTCACCGCGCCTTCTAACCAATCACATGGCGCCAATTTATAGGTCTGGCACACAAACTCACAGGCGGTCATTCATGCCCATGAGACTTGATCCGTCTCACCTCAGTGACAGCGCGCGCTACGCACTATACCCCACTGCCATGCTTGAACTTGCACGCTTTGCTGGTAGCATTCTTGGGCTACGACCAACGCCACAATGGTCACCGCGGATCGATCGCGCGGACCACTGACCAGTGGGCACTCAATCTTCGATCCCCCTCCATGAATGCATCCAATGGGGGTGGATCGTCTTCTCTGCCTTCTGCGAACGTCGCGGGTAGTCCTGGAATGAAAACCGAGTCAATTAAAATCAATACACTCCGCGTTCATCGCGTTCGCCGCCGTAAACAAAATAGAAGAGTGATTATCCCCGGATTCGCGGCTGGATTCGAAAAAAAAAAAAGGTATAAAAGCCGTCGCATTTTGCAGAGAAAAACTGTCTGTGAACCTCGTACACCTTCAAAGACGTGCTTCTCGTTCGACATGTTTGGTCTCCTTGCCACCCTTGCGCTCGCTGCTACGTCCGTTGTCCAGGGTGTGTAGTGCTGTGACATGTGTCCTCGCGTTCGTCTCTCATTCTTGAGTAGCTCAAACCACCCTCCCCGCCAACTGCGATCGCAATGCGACCGTCGTTTCAGGTGATACTTGCAACATCATATCTGCCAAGTACAACGTCTCCACGTAAGCCCTGGAGTTCGGCTCCGCTGGCGTCGACGACTGACTGCACATTTCTGATAACCCACAGGTACCAACTCGCTACTGTGAATGCCGGGATCATCGACGCCAACTGTGCCAACCTCCTAGTTGGCGAGGTAGGCCACCCCCCACGACGTCGTGTATACCAAGACTGATCGGAGCCATGTATAGGTCATCTGTTTGGGCATCACTGGCCAAGACTGCACTACGACGTACGTCTTGCAGTCCGGGAACACTTGCATCGGCATCGCGGACACGTATAAGATTGCGCAGAGTACGCTCCTCGCGAACAACCCGAACATAAACCAGAATTGCACGAACATCTACCCTGACGAGGTCAACGCTTTGCGTGTAATTGTTTGAACCGGATGGCGCTGACCACACGTCATTCCCACAGGTCCTGTGTGTGTCCAGCACGATCTATGTCAACTCGACACAGCCGGTCTGAGCGATCCTCATACCAATAGACAGAATAAATGCATCGAAAACGTGTGCTAATAGGGGGGTAGAAATGGGGCTTCGGCTTATGGATGAAATTGTATTGTATTTCGTCTGAATACACCCTTTGAAAAGTCAGGATTGCATGTTGGATTCTCCGTCGGGCGACGACGTCAACGTTACTCCAAAGACGGGTGTCGCGCTCGAACAAAATGATCAGCCAACGTATCAAGTACGGCCGTCTTCCACTTCCGGCGGCAGACCGAACAGCCCTCGACATTCAAACCCACAACACTCACGCCTTTGGTCGCCCCAAGCCCTCCGGGGCAGCCAAGAGGTTGACAACGACCGCACTGCTCTCTTGCATCCGTTTGAACTCGTCGTACAGCTGCTGAACGCCACGGGTCGTGTCCGCGATGAGCTCCTGCTCGGTCTGCGCACTCGCGTTCCGTGCATCGGGCGCAGGGAGCGGGTACGCGCCGACCCCGGATTGTCTGAGCATGTCGGCGAGCACGTGCATGGCTTGATCGAGCGCCGTCAAGTCCGCTGAACAGGGTTACGATAAATACAGAGACATGGGGAGTAAAGCGTGCAGACCCTGTGTCTGTGCTGGATGGACGCCTGCTTGGTAGGCGTGTTGTCTGACAAATGCAAGGGCGCAGTGAGCGTCGAGAGCGTTTGAATTCGGGCTGGACGTGACGGACATGCCGTTCAATGCACTGCGCGCAAGCGCGTTCACCCGAGCGACCTGTTCCATGGCGACCTGTATGTTGTGTTTGAATAGCTCGGGCGAGTTTGGGTCTGTGAGAGTTGACGAAGAGCTGGCGGTGGAAGCTGGAAAACTGGATGAAGGGATCGCGAGGGAGAACACGGAGGACTGGGATGCATTGGGGGTAGCGGTGGTAAAGGATTGTTGGCTCGAGTTGATCGCAGCGTCCATGACACTGAATCCGATCGCCGACGTTGAGTCGCCGAGATCGCCACCTTCCCTTTTACGGCCACAACGCACTCTGCTGTCCGCTCTCGTAGACGACGGCGACAGAAAATTCACCCAGCGACAACGGCCCATCCGATGCTTCCGAGCACGACGAAGCAACAGCCATTCAGGAGCTGCTAACGTGTGTTACACCGCTACTTTCTATCTCAATGAGTCCGTGCCTCGTAAGGATCTCCCTAGGGCTTGCTACTCCACCACGGGTCACTAGGCTTAAATCTACATGTTTTACTGGCGACGTAGGCACTAACGCCGCGTAAAATGCCTGACCCTCCTTGGCGCCATGCCTCAGAAGCATCTCGAGTGGGCACTGCGAACGCCCTTATTTCGTTGGTGTAGCCTTGAGGGCAGAAAGGCTTATCCCGTCACACCGGATCATACGACACCTCATGCATGTCGACGGCGAGCGAGAGAGGACGGCCTCTTGCGCCGGGAAAGCCAGTGGTGGTAGTCGAAGAGGTCCTGCTGCGGCACCACATGGCTCTGTTGAATCCACAGCGAGCACCAAAGTCCCAAACGCTACCTTGCGCCACCCCTTACAGCCACCCATAGGCATCAGGGGCACAATCCTTGTGTCGGGCTCGATTAGTATGTCTCGGTTCGGGGGGGAAATACTAGGTGCGTGCGACGGCTCCATGCTACTTACCTAAGAAGCTTTGACTTGCGCTCATGTCCTACCGCAAGGGAGCAAGCTCGAGCTCGAGGACTCGGAGAAGAATGAATGATCGTCCGATTGTGTGAAACCACGGTGCGAAATGAGAATTGGACTACGCACGTGGGAAATGACATCACACTATCTACGTTGTCAAAGGTCCAAATTCATCCGATGACCTACATCTATTGCAGTCAACGAAGTCTCCTCGCGAAATCGGACCACGATCAAGCTATCCGTCGCAACCCCGGGTCTGTATTTCACACGTCTCAGCGGTGCAAGCAACAGTGCCCCAAATGGCTTCCTGAGCCGAACGACCGGCCGCAGCGCACGCGCGGTATCATCAAACTGAGCGGGACCGTTGGTTGAGAAGGAGACTGATCCAGGGATGAATGAGGAGTAATCGCACCGTCCCGGACAAGTCGGCCATGGTCCTGTCCTCGACATCTCCGAGCATGGGTTTCACCCCACGATAAACTAGCAGGTCAGAGTTGGAAACTGATTTCGGCAGACGGACGAGGTCAACGAGGGAGAATACAATGCCAGGAAGTCTGAGCCGACCGGCGTCGAGCGATAGCACGGGGAGATCGCGGAGCATCCCATACAAAGCCACAGTCAGGGAAAGATCAGGCAACGAGGAGCGCAACACCGTGACTACGCAATCCACCTCAGCTGCCTCTATTGGTTGTGGAATATGCGGTGGCTGAGATCCGCAGGGAGGTAGGTGGGGTGACTACCAGAGCCCCTCCCAGTCCAAGCGAGAAGCGTGAGCATCACGGGAACGTGTCAGGATATATTCCAGGAGGCGACCGAGCTTTGCAGTTTAACAC